>CAEGAE010039139.1:0-27080 GCA_903067095.1 Girardinus metallicus
AGAAAAGTAACTGTTAGAGAAGCTCAAATGTGAAAAATTGGACTGATGTTGATATGCGATAGTAACACTGCTGTTATATTAGATTTACCAATGTTTTATTTTATCTATTTTTTATCCGATTACCCGATTAATCGTAAGAATAATCGATAGATTACTCGATTACTAAAATATTCGTTTACAACAGCCCTATTGTGCATACATACAAAGTCTTTAGGAAGACTAATCAGCTCAAGCAGGTGGGAACTATGTGGAATCACAGAAAGAAAATAAAACCTTTCCTACCATCTAGTCTCAAATATTTATAGTTTAATATGTAAAAAGTAAGATTTGACAAGAAAAAAGAGGTAAGAAACTATTTTGCTGCCATTCATGATGCGTGAGAAATGTAGGATTGTTTGATTTCCACTATGTGGTTAAAAACTAAATTTTCTTGCATCAGTGAGAGAGGAAAGCTACAGTATATAATAGTTTCTGATGTACAAGTATTGGCTTCTCTCTCTTTTCCACAAATGCAAAACAGAAAACAGTTGGCCATAACAAAGAGGCTTCCTGAAATAGAAAAAGGCTTCGTATCCATCAAAAAAACCTTAGTGGCAGATTTAGAGAAGGGAATTTTATTTTTCTATGAACTGGAAGAATGACTGTTCTGTAGGTTTTGCGTGGACCTTTAAGAATACCCATGTGGACTAACAGTCAACGAGCCACATCAGAAATGGGGAGAAGCAAGCTAGTGTGCAGTAAAGAGGCACATATGAGCATTTTCACTCTTAGTTTCACCTATAATAATGTTTAAGCCACTATTCTTAAATGTAACAAAATGTGTACTGCATTACATAAGTGAGGGTCTACTGAAAGTAGGTATATCGCTGTGATTGAAAACTCAAAGATATGAGATAATAAAAACTAAAGTTCTTTACATACTTCATTGTAGCCATGGACATGAGCCACTTGGACCTTGCAGATTAACATGTGTCCCCGTTACTATCCTTAGCTCAGCTGCATAATCACATTTCAATAGAGATGTACAGTTTTCACTACAGGGTCTAAGGGGGGTGGACGTGTCATGGTTTATACACCGTATACTTGTAGGAGGATAAGAAAAGAAGAAAAGAGAAAGAAGAAAATTGCAGAATATCAATGTAATTTTTAAATCCTGCTCCTCTATGAGGGTAGAAAAAAAACAGCAGAGTTATCCTTGCTGTATTTCTTTAAAATAAGTTTTATAGCTATTTTGCGTTTTTTGTTCATGATCTAACCATCTTTTCCTGCTATGAATTTGGTACCACCCTCTGACTTGAAGCATTGTTGATTACGGTCCCTGTCGGCATGTCAACATGGTCATTTGGGTCGGATGCAGGTGTGTGCAGGGACTGGCAAGCACAGATGATATGCATCGGTTTGCAACAGAATTGTTATGATTCAGCTACAATGGAGGATTTGCAAGCAAAAAGAGGGTTTTTAAAGTCATGCCAAATTCATGTGAATTGTATTTAAATGTAGAATTTCAAAGGTCAAGGTCACAGACTGATGAAGTAAAATTCTCCACAGGACTTTCTGCTAAAGTTCAGAATTGTTGACCATCAAACAACCACCATGTTTGATTGGTAGTATGATGCTCTCTTCCTATAGTCCTGTTTACGCAAGATTTAGGCACACATCTTTCCAATTTCTACTTTTATCTCACCAGTCTAGAAAATACTTTACTGAAAGTGTTGGATATCATTAAAATGTCTTGGGGCAAATGTGGGAGAGCGATTTGTTCTTATTCAAAAAGTGTTTTTTGCCCATGCATGGACTTTTCTCCCAGCCTCTTATTTATTGCTAAAATGATGAACATTAACTAAACTTCTTGGTCTAATTTTCTTTGGAATCTTTTGCATGACTCATCAATGTCCTTTTGGAGTAATTTTGGGAAGTACATAACACTTACATGTTTTTATTATTGGAGTATAAAACCCCACCGTGGTGCCCTGGAGACTCAAGGCCTTTGAAGATACTTTGTAACCCTTTCTAGATTGACTGATGTCAATGAATTTTGCTAGGTAATTTCTATAGATTAGGACCTATGCATTGCTTTTTACAATCTTTTGGGCTACGTCATATTGTCAGAGAGGTTCTATTTAAAGGATGTCTTATTCTACAGGCCTGGCAGTAATTAGGCCTGGGTGTGGACAGTTTAACTGAACTCAGCTTTCGAAAAAACAAAAAAACGGGTTAAATCAAAGTTATCTAGTGATTTAATGAGGAAAGTAATTAAATTTGTATATAGAATGGATAGATTTTTCACTTCTTCTCCTTTGGAAGTTATTTTTTATTTACTCAATATTTTCTCACAGTGTCAATGTGTTGACAGTTCAGGTTAGGGGTCAGGGTTATAGCTAGGGTGGTACAGCAAACATCTTAGCACATGCTTGAACCTAAATGCCTAGGTTCCAAAAGCTGTACTTGGAATTAGATCTATCTATCTAATTCGGATTATACAGCAGATTTATCAGTAACGAGTTACAATAAAATAACAAGTTATTTTATTGTAGCAAGGAGTAACTATTTGCCTTTCTTGTAAAGTAGGAGGGTTAATTTAAAAATGTTCAGTGATATACAGGAAAAGAGTTAAAACTTGAAACGTGGTATAGCTTAGGATAAAATTAACATGTCAAATTAAATGGTTTACTTTAACACTTTGGCTGTCCAAATTCAAGAAGATAATAAAAGGCAACTAGATTTTTAGAAAGTCAGAAATTCGGAACATGTAGAACCAATGTTTTATTACATTTGGAAGTGAAATTAGCACAGGAAGTAAAACCTGGGATGTTCTTTATAACTTGGGAAATTTTTTTGTCCGTAGCTCATGTTATATTAAATATCAGTGCTCACGTTAGCAGCTAAGCTCATAAGGGAACAGGTTGTGACTGTCAAGCTGTCCTCAACAGAAGTCTCACTTCCCCCTCTGTGGTGATGAGGTTGACGACATGAAATTAGCAGCAATAGTTCCAGATTTTGGTGAGTAACTGGGTCATGAATTTTAGATGGTGACGATGCTTTTTATCTGTGTTTTGTACAGTCATTCTTCAAAACTCAGCATCTTAGATTGAATCGATCAGCTGGGAAAATTAAATAAACAGGCCAAATTACCAGCCTATAGTTGGTTTAAAGAAGAAAAACAACTAACTTTTTCTACTGTAGCTGTACAATTTGAAAAAGAGATAAACTGCTATCTGTATTTCACAAACTCTTTCTGGTGCTAACTACCAGATCAATGCACTTGCCCAAAAGGCCATGGATTGGATCAAATCAACCACACACAGGCTTTAAACACGTATTCCAAATAGGTCATCACACCTAATGACCAGATTAACAGCAGACTTTTCACAGCCAGCACACTTTGCAATGGTGACATCAGCAGTAGTGACACACTTTAAACTTAGCAATATGCATAAGCCAATAAGTTTGTGACCCTCACTCTGGTGGTAGCTTCAGAAGTGATGAGTAATTGATTTCAGTCCAGGGTTTAATCATGAAGCAGTGACATTAATTAAAGTTAGAAAAGTGCCGTCCTTGCTCTCAGGCCATAGTGACCGCAATTGAAACATGTCCCAGCATGCAGAGCAGAGCCTTTTAAATGCAACAGCATGCGGAGCTGGGAAAATTTATGATGCTCAGATAAACTAAAGGAATGCCTGTAAACCACATACATTTACATCTAGATCATTGAAAAAGTATTTATACCCCGTTGAGCTTTCCCACATTTCCTCATGGTAATACTACAGACAGCAATGTATTTAATTGGGGTTTTATGTAAAGTAAAAAGGCACAAGTCTTCTATAAGTCTTTTGGGGTATATCTCATACATTTGAAGATTAAGGTTTTTGCCAATGTTTAAAAAATGTTCAAGCTCTTGAACTATAGTCTGGTTGCATGTAGAGAATATTTGAAATACGGTTTCTAGCTCTTACCACTGACTGTCATTTGACTGCACCATTTTTACACATGAATAAGCTTTTATATAATTCAACATTTCCTTTTAGGATTATAGGTTTGATTAGTTTTGGGTTGTTGTCCTGTTGGACAGTGAACCTTCGCCTCAATCTCTCGTTATTTGCAGCTTACCACAAGTTTTATTCTAGGATTGCCTTGCGTTTAGTTCCATCTTCCCTGCCATGTCACTTCCTTGTCCCTGCTGAAGAAAAGCGACCAGCAACATCATGCTGATCATGTGCTTTGCATGACTTACTCTATTAACTTCATACACAACCTATGTTGCAAGTAGGCCAAATGTTTTGTTTTGGTCTTATCTAACCAAAGCAGCTTCTTCCACATGATAGTTGCGGCCCATAATAATCATGTCCTGTCAACAAATTCTCTTATCTGAGCTGTGGATCTCTGTAGCTCCTCCAGAGTTGCCATCGGCTTCTTGGCTTCCTTTTTGAATCATGTTCTCTATACCGAGCCTGTAAGCTTAAATGGATGGCCATATTATAGAAAGCCTGCAGCTGGGTCATGCTCTGTTTTTTGATGACTGACAGAGCAGTGTTCCTACAGATGCCAAAAGTTTGCTGTATTGTGTTCTAACAGGTCTCTGCTTAAAACTTCAAATCATCCCTGATCTGTTTGATGTATGCCTTGGTCCTTATGATGCTGTTTGTTCACAAATGTTCTCCAGCAAACGTTTAAGGGCTTCACAGAAGGCATTTAATGTCAGTTTATACTGACATTACAAACTGATGCACACGTACCCATTATGTGATTTCTGAGGGCACATTCTTGAACTGAATTTTACTTAAGGGTATCACAACCAAAGAGACTGAAAACAAATACTTATCCTATTCTTGAGATTTTTATTTCTGAAAAAATATCTGAAAACCATTCATCCTTTTTCTCCCGCTTCACATTTATGCTCCACTTTGGGCTGGCCTCTCATATAAAATCCTAATAAATTGTAATCAGGAAGATTTTCTGTATGAGAAAAAAGCACTATCAAGGATAAATGACTAACTCCAGACAAATTTATCTTAATACTGTGTGTTTTGCATTAAAAATCATTATTATCTTGGAAGAGATACATCTCTTTCCCTATCCATTCCCTTTCTCTTCCCTCAGCAGGGCAGGGGCTAGCCAAATAAGCCTCTGCTTGAAACTGGGCTGGTGGGAAAATGGGAATGTGGTGATTAAGAGTGGGCCTATACGACCTCCCAGCTAAAAATACACTGTTTACTTAAGACCACTGCCAAGAAATTCTGGACTCTGCAGAGAAGGGAGAGGGGTAGAGGGAAAAAAAGTCATGTTTTGAGACCAGAGGCAGAGGGGTGTGTGACAGGAAGTCTGAGTTTGTGAGTCCAGAAGTGTGTGCTGTCAGCAATAAATTTTACGATAGAGAGAAGGGAAATAAAAACCTCCATACTGTATATTATAGATAGCATAAGTAGGGTCAACATTAAGTTGTATAGTAAAAAACACACAAGAAATCCACATCTATAATTTCTATGCAAACAATTGTTTTATGCAAAGACCATGGGGCATCCAATTAAAACCATCTACCAAACCACAGCACACCGAATATGAAAATCAAGAAGAAAGACAATCTTCAGATTTTTCATCAGGGTACAGTTAGTACTCTGCCTTGGCCAAGCCATGAGAAGGAACTTGAGAGGAAGGCGAAGTGGTAGAAGTTGGAAAAAAAAAGTAGTGATGGTGAAAGACAAGTCTGCGTGTGAGCAAAGTCCAAAAACAGAGTGTGTGCTAGCTACGAGAAGAAACAAGACAATCACCCAAACTTTAAAATAGCTCTCTCTGAGCACACCACATTAGTTTGTTTTCCATTTCAGAACAAAACACAAAAAAGATCGGGAAAAAAAACAGAATTTCCATGATCAGATTCTGCTTGTAGTCTTTTGTTTCCATTCATATATAAAAAAGTCTGCTGGTTTCCTTAGACAAATTTTGCTAACTGGGTTCTACTGACTGTACTGGATCACTATAATTAGTTGAAACAGATTGAACAAGACTGTCTTGGTTTGGATGTAGTTGGACTTATGTCTGGAGTTATCAAGAATATAATGTTTTGGCTGTATTGATCTGGATTGAAGTCGACTGGTCTGAATGTGAATTAAGCTGGGCAGGTTTGGACTAGGCTAATTTGGGATTGTACTTAGCTGTTCTTATCCTTACTTGGATTGGACTGAACTGAAGTTCCATAGATTGGAATAAATTGGAATTAGGATTGGACAGAACCGAATTGGTTTTGACTGTGATGGTTTGGGCTGGATTAAAAAAAGCTAGGCCTGGACTACATTGAAATAAAATACATTGAACAAACAGATCTGCACTGAAATAGTCAGAGAGTTGAATGAATTGAAATGGACAAGACTTGTTTGAACAGGTTTAAGATAGGACGTAAGATGTCTATTACGTCCTATTAATTTAATGTTATATATAACAAAACATGAATTGGATTTGTGCCTTGAGGTGACCTTTGTAGGGGATTGGCACTGTACAAAAGGACTGATTTGAAAATAAATGAAACCTTTTTGGATTAGGGCAAATATTGTCAGTCAACATGTTAGAAGTTGCTATAGATATTCTTTGATAAGGCCTGTTATTTCAAGCAGCTCTGGTAGGACAAAAATAGCACACTAAGCAATGAAAACAAGGATTAGCTGCAGTATGAAAACTATTAAAAAATCTAAAAGGATAACATTTTATTATTAATGTAGAGATGCTCATGTTCATATTTGGGATTTTGTTGCTTGTTAAGAAGACATAAAAACAAACCATGAGATTTTACTTTACTTGTTTGTGTACCAACATAATTTGTTGATTATATCAAACTTATTTTTGACTTATAATTACCCACATTTTACTCTACAACAAAGAGAAACATCATTTTGTAAGCAGAATCAAGTTATTTTCAATATGATATTCCCACCTCTGACGTGTCGCCCATGATTAGTTTTATAAAAGTAAAACTATACCTAACCTGCCTTGCCTGTCAAACAGGACTTAAATAAATGAATGTGGCACCACTTGTTTCATTACAAAGTTCTGACCTATCATGGCTTTACTTGTCATTTCCTTCATACAGCTGAACGTCTGGGTGTGTCCTCCTTTTGGTCAGGTAATGACCAAGTGATACGTTCTCTAACCTCTCCTCTCCACTAGGTGTGATGATTACAGCCAGGCTTTTAACACGCTCCCTTCAAAACCAGTTAATTATGCTGTCGCCCAAGGCCACTGCCACTACACTCTAGAAATGACATGTACACGTCCAAGCCACGCCTCCATGGGGAGTGCTAATGGGACAGGACTGAGTCACATCGTCTTCACTTTTTTCTTTTCACATGTTTTTTCTCTTCAAGCCTCGAGACAAGGCATGTCCTGTCTGACTCTAGCTAAATGTTTCTACCAAGCCACTTCCTGAGGCGGCTCGATTTTTGTTGGGAGTTGTTGCAGACCCCCGTCCGTTCATTCGTGGCGTGCGATAGTTTTACACGTCAGGCTCAATGACTCATTGCCTGCAAGTCAACGGATGTACAGCAGAGACTAAATGTGGAAGACGGAGGAGAGATGAGGGCATGATGTCAGAGATACAGAAGCGCAAAAGTCAACTACATCTCTGTCTGAGATCACAGACAAAAAATATCTCCCTCAAGTCATCCATGAATTGCTCTTTTTCACTGTTAGTGTGTTGTCAAAGAATTAGTATCAAGCTTTGTCTTGATATGATGACAAAATTCAATGCATTTTGCTAATATTTTGGATCTGTACTTTGACTGGCCGATTCTAACATTTGAATATGCATCCGTATTCCCTGAATCATCTGTTTTTGCCCTGCTGGCAGGTCAACCTCAGCCTCAGCATCAAGCCTTTCACAGCTTAACTGAAGAAAAGCTTCCCCACAGCATGATGCCATCATCACCATGTTGATGTCTAGTGTTAGTTTTGCTCTTTTTCACACTGGTCAGAAAGTCTGGTGTCTCATCTCACCAGAGCATCTTGGTCCATATATTTGCCTAGTCCTCCACATATGATAAAATGGACTCTTTCTTCAGCCATCGCTTCCTATTTGTTGAATATAACAATGCTTTTCTTTTTAATAAGTCTTCCTACCTCGGCTGTTTTGTGCAATTGTTTCATTCTACTACACATTAGAAGCCGGTATATAAGAAAGGTCGCGAGAAAAAAACAATTTTTTAAGGCAGTGTTATTTGTTAGATGCATGCAGAGGTCACGTTAACCAAATATTTTCCATCTTTAATCAGTTCAATTGGAGACATATTCCCTGATTTTAAAACTTTGGCGGTGGTGTAGCTTGTAATTCAGTCTCCAGTGTGGCAGCAGAGTGCAGATTCAAACTTCAAAACAACATCAAAACCCCCATGGGAAATCATTAATCCAAGGCAAAAGTTCAAGACCTCATGACAACAGCCTCTGCAGCAAGACCCCCCTTGATTACACACAAGCAGGTCCATGCAGACCAGGTTGAAGTTTTGAGACTGCATTTAGGCCACAGCAGGCAAAGCTTTCATATTTTAAGTGCTATCATTTAATTCCATTGTTTATGTGTAATTATTTGAGCCACTGTCAGTAATTTTTGTCATTACGGAGAAAGCTTTACATGTATTCATCTACTTGATGTGTGACGGCACAATGTAGACTTTCTGTTCAGCTTATTTGGGTTGAATATTAATTAAAATTAATGGAGATTAAATATTATTGAATGTCATTATTATAATTTTAAAAATTGACAAGTAAAAATGTATTGTCAGAATTGTTTTGACCCCCATAAAGTCAAAATATCAGACAAAGAAATCTTGCACAACCTCTGAATGCATTTATACTTTGGGTCAATAGCCTTTCAATTCTTAAGGTGATTGACTTTATGGATATGGAAGCCTGAAAAAAAAAATTATAAATCACCATCATGTACATTCAAATTGACACACAACCGACAAATGTATATAAATCATAAATATGCCTCATGAAATGCTGTAGAGGAAGTGAAAAATGAAGTACTGACAAATGGGCCAAGCTCTGGATAAATGTAGAAATCCCCGAGCAGTTGAGGGGAAGTATACAAGTAAAAAGAGGAAACTATTACTTCTGAAAATTTTTTGGAAGGAATTGTTTCCCTTTTCTTACCCATTTGTTCCATTGGCTGCACAAGTAGGCTGAGAAACTATCACCTCAGCTGGAGTCTGTAAACAGAAGACAGAGAAAGAAAAACATGTAAATAGATCATGCAAAAGAAGTCATAGTCTGTACTTGGAACTATCCACATGTTGGAGTGATCCCTAAGTGGTTTGCTTTCAGAGTCCATGCTACAGCAGCTCATGCAGTTGTTCCTGGCAATCTAAGCACGTAGCTACACTGTTCCTGTAATGCTTGGCTTACACTTCCAAGTGGTATGCTTGTGAAGAGAAATACGGCATGCAAAACAGGCTAATTTAGTGTAAGAACAGAGGGGTCTTTTGTACTACGATTGCATGCTCCCCAATCTTCACACCCCAGAATGTTTTAATTCAGACTGGCCATTTCTCTCGGAACATTTAGCTAAAAATAACCTCTTTCGAAAGAACATAACAGAAACAGATGCCTTAATGTTTTTAAGAAAGAGACCCCTGCATTGGATCTATATTAACAGCACTTATTTCACTTACTGGTACTCCAACAAGTGAAATCAAACCCCCAGCTCTGCATCACAGGCAAAATATTAGAAAGAGGACCATTTATTCTAAACTCCATAAACTCATTCTCAGAAGTCAGTCTAAGTGAACTCTAAAATAGGCAGGTCATCTGTCTAAACAGCATTATACTGCCAAACATAAAAAAAAAATATTTAATTGTTTGAACAATGAGCATCTTTATTCCCAATCTCCTTCGCTCAGCAGAAGATAGGAGAGGATGTTTCCATTCGCAGTGATTCAACTCCTGGAGTTTCAACCTGACCTTGGAAAACCCCATCAGACATCAGAGCCTGCCAGTGTGCAGTTTGGACCGATTCCCCGGTGTGCAAGGCAATGCTGTGTGTCCCCGCGGCCTGACTTGTTGTCTCTGCAAACCACAGCCTTGAGCCAGCTCCTGCGGCTGCCACGGCACAACCCAGGCCTACCTGAAACATTATCCAGGTCAGCTCTGGGCCCCTCACAGTTCACACACCACACTTTACTACTGGGCAAACTGTCCTAAGTTTAGCTATTTCACCACAAAAACCTTCTACTGCTTCTTTTTGGGCCCTTCAAAAATAACAAAGTAAACATATATTGCAGTTTTAGAGGCTGGTATTGAATCTTCATATACTTTTAAAGACTAATGGTTTCTGGGGCAAATGAGGAAATGATTAGGAAATAGATAATGACATTTCACTAATGTTTAACTAAAAGGTGGCACTGTAAATGACAAACCGGACAAGCAAGGACAACTGAACACCGTTAGTAAGTGACTTATGAATGGAAGACAGACTGTAATCCTCTGCCCCTGCTTGTTGCCATACAGTGAAATGATTTAGTCAAGCCCACAGCCACAGAGAACAGAACTCGATAGAGCGACCAAAAACAACAAATCAAAATGAACATCAGGGACAGGCAAGCTGTAATTTCAGTATATAAACAGAGTACATCAACAATAATATAGTGACTAAAGACAGTAATTTTTTGAGCCAGCCCTCACAAAACATGACAATTCACAGAAAAAAACATGTCCAATACACTTAATGTGCTGTGGGATCAGGAACAACAATAGCGTGCAATGCAGGCCTTTGCAAAAAATAAAAAAAAGGAAGCAAAAAAAATCTCCCTTTTGGACGGGCAGAGGATGAATCACCCCAGACTAGAGCAGAGCGTAAAGGAAAAGAGGGAAAGATGCCCTGATGTGTTCATTTTGTGGCTTACTTCCGCTCTTGCTTTCCACAGTCTACTCTCTTGCTCTCTTTCTCTTTCCCTTCAGTTCTCCTGGGAGGCTGAGTAACCAGTAGGAAATGCTTGGGCTCTGCTAGTGTCGGCCTGAAGACCAGATGTGTGGCCTAGAGGTGGTGAGGCAGAGACGCAACGGAAACCAAATATAAACCAGCCTACCATGACACCTCTGAAAGCAGAGGGCAGTTTTGATGGTTAACGGGATCCACTCTCCCTCCAAAGCTGGACTGTACCAAAAACAAGATGTGCGGCGGTGTTCCAATCCACACTCCCAACTGCCAAGGCCAACACACTGAGCGGTAGTAGTTTACTGGTGAACGTGACTAAACATTACATAGAACTGAGCAAAGGAGTTTCAAACATGGAAAGAAAAGTGAATGATAGATGTCGTGTCCAAAACCAAGTGCCAAGCTGCCCAAACAGTGGAAGCATTCAGCTCAGTGGGACTGTTTGGGCAGCTGCTGATGAGCTGCTTCTTTGAATGAGAACTGTAAACATTGAGAGGAAAAGGTTATGACATGGCCTTCTACTCTTAAGGAGCAAAATTTCACATGAATCAACTTTGACTCATTATTGTTCCATCCCCAGAGAGGGAAGAAAACTGGCATATATGGCCTTGGTACTTGAAATGCCACT
The DNA here is from genome assembly GCA_903067095.1 of Girardinus metallicus. Taxonomy (NCBI): domain Eukaryota; kingdom Metazoa; phylum Chordata; class Actinopteri; order Cyprinodontiformes; family Poeciliidae; genus Girardinus; species Girardinus metallicus. The sequence continues at coordinate 11,544 of CAEGAE010039139.1, forward strand.
GATCATGACATCCCCCTGGCAAACAAAGCCACTTGCGGTGAGGATATTGAAAGTCTAGAGGGGAGAGACTCCACCAGTTCTGTGGGTCAGTGTGGTCAATTCTGGGGAAAGGCGTACAAAACTGAGTATTTTGGTATTGTGAAGGCAGAGGAACAACACACTCACACACACACAACAAATGCCACGGCAAGGATACTAACTTGCTGCCTGAAAATGTAGCTCTATTACCCTCATCAAACTACTGTTCATCTTCCCTTCATTTCAATGGCATAGGAAGACATCATGCAACAGAAAAATACATAAACAATCTGATTACCAGATTCACCAGAATACCAGAGATGTTTTGGGAATGTCAGAAAATGCCACCCCATTAGTGTCAAACCAGTCATGTATATCATAAGGTTTGCAGCTCAAACAAGTACTTCACTGCTTTTGATTACTAGACAAAACAGCTTCAGTTCTTATGCTAAAGTGGTTCTTTCCATTAAGAAGTAATTGGATAAACGGAATACACCACATGACAGAAGACAAAGAGATCCATCATGAAGATAAGCATTTTATCTCTCATGGTAAGTCAATTTATATTCATGAATCTTTCCAACCATATATTAATGGAGGGGGTCTGATCGAGTAGGTAACACAGGACAATCAAAAGACAAAGAAAAGGCTCATGAATTTGAGATGACTGCCTATAAAAGAGTATTACCATTGTCAACAATGGTAACTGTTGAGAGCTGGACAAGGTCTTTCACATACCAGTAGAAAAAAATAAACTTGAATTGAACCTAAATTTGTCCTTTAATAGGTATCACTTGAGTGCAATTACAATAACTCTGCCCACAGGAGCTTCTAGCATTGCATATGAGTGACATGCTTGTTTCGCCACCATTTCTTAAATAATTTCCTCATAAGACTGAAATCAATAGTTCAAACATATTTTGATAGTGCTGAATGTTACCTAATCATTAAATTATCTGCTGACAGCTGAAAATCAAATGACTGTTTTTAAGTTTAATTTTGAATAACAAAAAACCTGGGTTGTGACTTGTACACCAAATCAAGTCAAGCATCACTCTATTTTAGTTCAGAAATCTGTCTAAGCTCAGTCATTTAGTAGCCACTGTTCTCAAATATCCCGTCTACAATCCAACAAACATTAAACCGATGCTTTTGTGAGAAGCTGAAGTTGCATTTTAATGAGATGTGGGAAAATTACAGTCAAAATGAGGAAGTCATCTCCACTTAGACATCCTGCAAGGATCTTGTATTGATTCCAGATATGAGGCACAGTTTAGATTCCTCCAACAACCAATAGCCAGCCAGATGGCAGGCTAAAAGGACAATGAGGTGGGCTATACACCAACACCTCGCCAATCAACAGATGTTGCTCTTATCTAAGAGTTGCTGGTGCAGTCAAGACTTCTGTTGAGCCAATAACTGTGTAAACTTATCTTCTTCAAACGTTTTCATGCAAACAGCTATAGTGCTGTGCTGGTGGTTGCAAGCACACAAAGAGGCCAATAAACAGAAAGCTGGGATATGCTTATTGAGGCGTCATCACAGCACTAAATACTTACAGTCTGCCCATAAAATAACTGACTCTATATTTATATACCTGATTTGCTTTGCAGTGACATTGAGAAGTAGTCGGAAGCATATATTGAAAGGGTGAGAAAAAAATAAGTACAAAAGCACACAATCCCAACAAATACTTGATGGTGGATTTGTCTAAGGCACTGTACATAAACAGCTACATAGAGAAAGAGGCAACCTCACTACAAGGCAACAATGGCCCTCACAAGTAGGCGGACAATGCTGAACTCTCTGTGCCTGATCAGATGACTAGCATTACAGAGACGAGACAAGGCCGTAGTCTTACTTGCAACTGAGCGGATGGAGGCCAAGCACACAAGCTCAGTTCAACTCTGAGTTTTATAGCTTGCATCAGAGCATGTGCGAGTCTGATTGCTCAATGTTGCACAAGCTTTGGAGACCGTGCAAACCTGAACGTCAACTGAGCAGCAACAGTTTTTTTTTTTTTTTTTTTTTAACTAGCAAAACATAAAGAACACATAGGGAGAGCCGACTAGTATGTCAGATTTAAAAGCTAGCATGCAGTTAAACTTCTACATTCTCATACCAGAGTGAAACATTAGTAGCTTTGAAGACCGTGCAAACCTCCCGTGATGTTGAATGTTTGGGACGAAGAAAAGGCACGCTATTTTCCTTGCAGTACTTGTCAAACGTGGTTTGAGTAAATTTCTAAAGATATTTTAAACTTGATTTAAAAATTATGCTGCACAAAATATATAATTGCAATCTGCTGATATGTCACAAAGGACTATTTTAATGCATGTTTGCAAGGTTAATATATTATATGCTCCACTAACCAAGAATATTACTAGCTATCTGAATGCACTTTTATTGTCTTATATGAGCGCCTGTGATGCTAAATCTTTATGTTCAAGATATTAAATCTCAACCCCCACCGGTTGTGTCATTGTGATAAGAAATGTGCCAAAAATATGTATTCATCACTGTAATATTGTCCTTGTAATATAACAGCATTATTTATTTATACTGTTGTAAAAACAGTAGTGCAAACACTTATCTAATTTTACTTTGATGCTTAAAATAAATATATAAAAAAACAACTTAAAGACCACCAACTACTTTGGTGTTCACATTCTTGTTGTGCACACTATTATCATTCCTTGCTATCTTTTCTTTAGAGTAACAAGAAGTAGAACAGACTACATGGTTGCTTAGTCAGACCATCTGCTCTTGTTAAACCTACAATCAGCCAAATTTGTCTTTGCTGAAAGTAAGTAAAGTGTAGAAGCCCCCTTTCAGCCAGCTGACAAGCAGAGCTCAGCAAATAAGTGGGTGAGGGGGAGAACTTTACTGTATGCGCAATGCTTCTTTTTGTTCAATCTCAAAAGACACAGGCCTAGTGACAGATACTGGTTACCACCTCATGACTTGTACCAATATACCAAAAATTCCCATTTACACAGAAACTAGCAAAACTTTCTATCCTTTTTCTTAAAATGCTTTGACATTTTTATTAAAATTTGAGTTGGATAAAAATAATTATCCAACTCTGAATGGGCTCTTTGGAAATGCCAACATGTGAGAATATAAAGAAAAAAGGCAAATTTTCTTATCACACTTTAAAATTCCAGTAAACTTTTTAAGAATAACGAATTTCAAGCCGGTTAATCAGTTCAAATATCCCTAAAATGCTAAAAAGTAACAAGCACTAAAAAGTGTTTTTTCATCACATTTAGTATTAAAAGAGAGGGTGATTTTTTTTTTTTTTACCCGTCCATTGGGAGTCAAGTCCTCCTTGTTGCGCAACTCAAACGACTCTTCCTCCTCTTTCTCCCCATAGTCCCGTCCCAGCAAACTGAAGCCCTGCCTGCAGCACAAAAACCAGCAAACTCCTTGCACAGGCATTCAAATGCGGTTAAATGTGTCGTTTTCTGCTCTCCAGGTCGGTGGATTCAACGTTCACGCCGCAAGTGACTCCAGGGGTTGAGTGAGAGCAAACGGCGTGCGTTCTCCATAGAGATCCAGCGAAGAAGTTGGGGGGGAAGCATATAAGCCTAATCTCCCCCTTCTGGCTAACAAACAAAAAAATGAATCAAAGGAAAATATTTAGAGTCTGTGTATTTTAGCAGTCATAGTCCAACAGGGAAGTGATTCGAGGGAAACCAATTAGCTTCCTTCACGATTCCAGCTGTTTTATCCAAGGCACTTTTTAAACTTCATAAATCCGAAACAAAACAAAATTGAAAAGATCACTAATCCTTCTCGCTGCTGTAAGTTTAAGCTATAACGTCTTCCTCAGCATCTTCTACGCACATTAGTTAAGAGGCTTGAAGAAGCACCTCTGCTCCACACTGACTGACTTCAGAGTTTGAACAAAAGCGTGCAGCAGCTGGGTCAGGATGGTGTGGAGACGCAGGCCACGCCCACTGACCTCAGCTCTGGCGAACGACTGGCTGAGCAGAGACACTCCCCGCAAAGCCACACCTCCACGAGTCATGACAGCATAAGTAACTTTTTTTTTTTCCTGGAAAAAAATGAGCAATAATCCCTCGTTATCACTACAGTGTTAACGCAAGATCTTTGTTTCTCTTATTATCTAGTGATTTAGCTTTGGTTAAATCTGCTCCTACGGGTATTTGTTTATAAATCAGACAGTGTTAGGTTATAATTGAGATAGTCTCCGCAATTTAAAAGTAAATCAGCATTTTAAAAAAAATGCGGATTGGGATTAGTTTAAATATTTTCTTATCTCTCATAAGTGCTGCAAAGTTTATTTCACGTAGTTCACTTATAAATTCCTGGATATTGGGAAAAAATTATAAACAACCTCTTATTTTTGTTAATTTTTTTATTTTATTTTTAACTTTACCAAATGTTCTCTGTGCTTCACTTAAAGCTTATTTTAATAAGGTGGTTATCTTGCTACCAAGATAACCACCACAGTTGGTAGCACTGTTGGTTCAAATCCTAGCCTTTCTGCATGTTCTCTCTGTGCATGCATGGATTTTCTTTGGGTACTCCACAGCCCAAACTGGTCTCTCTCAATTACCCTTAGGTGTGAATGTGTGCATCCATGATTGTTAGTAGATGATGGAGGGATGATTCTATCCTTGTCAAAACAACTCAGATCCTTTTAGCTGACCAGTTTCCTTATTCTAAGGTAGATGGGGAAAGGAGTGGTAGGCGTGTAGTCTGGATTTATGACTAAAAACTAGTCAGCACTTAAATAGAAGGGAACTTCAGTCATAAAAATATAAATTTCTTCTTTACTGAAGACATTTACTGACATTATGATCTAAAGATTAGACGTCTTGACATTTTAAGTATAACATGATGAGTTTACAAAACTGTATTGCAAGTATTTACTATGTTTACTGTGTTGCCATAACTTTTATCCAAAGCGAATTACAAATGAGGAAATACCAACGAAGTTACTAGAAAGAAGACCACTAGTCAGAGGTGACAGTGTAGAAATAGAGTGCAAGCATACAAGGAAGTATACAAAGGGAGTGTAGTGGAAGTGTGCAGAGTGCGAAGTAGGAAATACTCTCTGAAGAGCTTTGTCCTCAAACTTCTTCTGTAGGTGGTGGTGGGCCATCAAAGTGTGACGGTCCACCACTTTGGACCGTCACATGACAAGAGTCTGGATCATGGTGCACTCACTGTTAGCCAACCATTCCTTGACTGTGTCTTGACATAAGCTTTTGTCAGAGCATTCAAGTAGATAGGAGCATTAAGCACCTTACAGGCTAATTACTGACTTGAATTTGCTGCGGGTGGCTAAGGATTGCCAGTGGAGCTAAAAGGATCTCTTTTAGCTGCTCTTTTAGGGAGAATGAAAACCAGATGCCTTTTTGTTTCTTAAACCATCAACAGAGGTTTCACAGCACAAGCTGCGAGATCAGGAGGCTGTTGCAGTAGCTGATGGTTGGTATTGTATCCAAATGGATACCACACCGATGTGATTGTTTTCACTAAAACTAGTAGGAGTCTGAAAGAAAGTATCAAGTGCTCCACAGACAAAAATGTCTATTTAATTTGATATACTACTTGTTCAATCTAGATCAAGTTTCATTATTGTGCTAACTAAATGGTTAAAATTGATACAGCTGTAGGAGGAAAGTGTGTTAGCCTTAACTCCAGACACATGTCTTTTTTAAACCAGCAGCAATGATATCCATTCCTTTATCCTCCCTGTTCTATGCAGAGAGCTTCACACCTCTCAGTCAGCTGATTTTTACATATTCCTCAACAGGGAGCTTTCTCAGCTGCTGGCAAATGCTCCACAGTTAAATGATTACTTTTAGATTTACTTAGTGTTTAGATAATAAAGATGTTTGTAGATCAACCCCCCATATTATCCAGGCGCAAGTCACACAAATGTGTTCTTTCATTGGTTTAATGACAAAAAATGGTCTGACCTGCGTTTGTTTATAGTATATTGGAAATAGTTTTGCACAGAACAGTTTACAGGAGATATTTTTCAATGCCCTCCTGTTAAGAGTACACCAGATGCTTTCTGTCTCTGCAAAATCTCTCTCCAGGCCATATCCTCCCTGTCCTCCCACCATATCCCAAAACAATACGCATGGGGCCCCTGCTCCCGCAGACCTGGAGGAACATATGTTTTATTTTTAGAGCTCATTCCCTCAGTGAGCACTTGTAAAGTAAAAAAAAAGAAAAGAAAAAGAAAAACCATTTCTTTTTTTATTTATAGTCTCTAAAATAACTGGAGACAGTGCAAACAGCAAAAAGTACATCAACGTAATCCTCAAATATCAGTAAGCTTATTTCACGGGATTTATTTCTTTTTGAAATTATTTCTGGCAAAAATAAGGAACCTGAATGGAGAGACATCTGGATTTAGTTTTCTTTCCAGAACTCTTTTTTATTGTCTTCATTCACATCCTCAAATTTCCCATTCATCTTCTCTTTCCAAGAGATGACACGTAATTCCTGATTAACACACAGACGTATGCACTCACATTCGTGCACATAAGACAACCTGACACACTACTGTTCTGTGTGAGAAGCTTAGGAGTAGGGTAGAGTCTCATTGGGACTCAAAAGTGCAGGTTATCTGTGAGCTGTGAATAAAGGTGTTTGAATTAAGACAAAATAATTGACGCAACAGAACACTGAAATGTGTTTGGAGTTTGTTTTAGAAACTAAAGGAGGCGTGTGTTGTGATTCTTTGACCTAAGCCTTTCTTCATTCCCTTAACATTGTGCCCACCTCTGCGGTGTCTTGACATTGGCTTATGGGGTTTCCAAAAGACATGAATAGTAAAACCAAATGGTGCATGTCACTTTGATCAGAGACAGAGCAGAGACCTGTTTGAGTTTCTGTCTCCAGGATTGTATTTCACTGCAGCCCGCATCCCAGTTGCATACTCCCATGTTGGTCAAAATTGCTGTCAGCAGAAAGGGATGTGAAGTCTGGACTGCAAACAAAAAAAGGAAGGATTACTGAATTACTATGGTGGTTGCCATGCTTTTTTTAAGCACTTGCAAGTTCTGCTGGTGATGACTGATCTTAGGAATACAGATGAATTATATTCAATGAGAAGGTATAGAAAACTCCTCTATTTTGACCATCTGTCTTCCTGTAGAAGCTGGAAAATTTGTCTGACAGTCCCAAATTTGGGATTTAGGAGAATAACCAAGCCTCAAAGAGGATTTCCTCCCCACTGTGTTCAGCATTGAACCTAAACCTCATCCTGCTGTGGTTGCATCCCCTCTACCAGTCCAGTGTGTTTTGGTTTAACCAAAGTTTAGCCTATAGGCCTGCAAACTGAGGAGTGTTATTGGCCCCTGTAATGGGATATGGTTGCTGTAAAGCTCTTTAACTACAACACCACTTAACCTGAGAGTATCGCAGTAAATTGTCCAGCTGTGTGGGAGGATTGTTTGTGACAGGGAGACTTTTGTGCAGAAATTGGAACAAAATAACAGTTTCCTAAGATATTCAAATGATGAAAAAGTTATTACAATTCCAGTATACTGCAAAGATGTTGGTATTCTTCTGAATCCCTTACATTTTGTCAGGTTACAACCACAAACCTCTGAGAATTTCATTTTGATTATTTTGCAGTCATAACATAGTATGTTATTGTGAATTGGAAGGAAAAAAAGACATGGCTTTCCTACTTTGTTTTCAAAACTTTGGCATGCATTAGAATTCAGACTATTCAACTCAATACTTTGCATAATCCCTTTTTCTGCAGTTAGAGATGCAAACCATTTATTAATTTGTTACTACTATCCTTTTTCAGTCTTCTTTAAAAAATAATTTAAACTCAGACTGACTAGAAGACTTTAACCTGTCTGAGGTTAAACTCAGGCAAGTTTAACCTGTCTGAGAATACTCAAAGCACAAACTTAAATCGCATTTAAGTTTGTGCTTAAACTTTGATTAGGCCAAAGTTTGTGCTTTGATTAGGCCATTCTAACACAGATATGTTGATTATAACTGTTCCACTGTATCCCTGTCCTTTTTGGATCATTGTTCTGCAACCTCCAGTCTGATTTAATGGTTCTTCTAGCCTCTGAAAGATTTTTCAGATTGTCCTGTACATAGCATTACGCAACCATTATATTTCACTATGGGGATTCAGGATGATGTTCACTGTTAATTTTCTGCTTTGCATGCAGGCCAATCATTTAATAATTTTCTCACTAGGCCACAGTTTCTTCTTCCATATTGTTATGCTCTTCCATCTGACCTGTGAACATTTGCAGCTCTCCTAGTTACCATGGGCTTTTCAACTGATCCTCTCCTTGTCATGATCTTGTCATTTTTGGAAAATGAGCTGAGACATCCAAATACTGGGAGCAGTAGAACAGCTGAACTGCAATGCAAACAAGTGGACTCTATTTTACAACTAGGGAACTCTCTAAAGGCAGTTGGTTGATTGTCTGAGTAAAGGGGGCAAATACAAACACACATCACATCTGAAAGATTATTTATCTGTGGTTTGTGGTTCTAGAATGATGACATGTGAAATTTATCTCATTTCTTCACACTGTAATATATTATAGCTAAAGCCCAGGAAGACGTTGGTGTTAGTTGTCTTGGCTTTTGGATACATTCGTTCATGGGGATCAGCAGAACATCATAGAAGTAACAGGCAGAGTGATGAAGAACAGTTTCAGCTTCAGTGGTGACCCTATTGCCCACGGTTTATTCCCTGTTTTCCTTGCTGGCTTAGCTACATTAGAGGTGACCCTTCACCCTTCTGACTATAGTGCACTATCTCAGCCTGTCAATACATTAACTGCCTGCAGAGCTTGTGCAATGAGTGAATAATGTGTTGCAACCTGGCCTTCTCAAGAAAATGAGTGATATTCTACTCCAGAGGCATCTGTTGTGAGCGCTGTAACACCATAATTGACAGCATAGCAACCAGAGTTTTAGCTGAGTCTAGTAAATGCTCAATGAATGTTCTCCAGCTGTACTATTATTTTTCTAAGTGGACGGCTTAACACAAGTATTTAAAACATCCTCTGATATCTTGAAGTTGCACAGTAATGTAATAGTTGTATTTGAACACTCGTTAAAAGCTTTTAACCTCAGCCTGCCCTCTCCTGGAATTAGGGAAACAAACATTCTTCTACAAAAAATAAGAATACTTTGCCAGAACACTTAATATCTCTAGCCGTCATCAAAAGCAAAGGGAGGAGGAGTTCTCAAACCAGAATCAGGCAGACGGAAAGATGAAGAGCTCGATAGAAACTGATAAAGCGGCACAGTCAACGAGAGCTGATAAACAGGCAGCAGAGCTCAAACTACAGCTCTTGGAATAGACACAACAATCAACTGTTCAAGTAAACAGTTGAAATATGCCCTCATATTGTCACATCAAAGCCAAGAAGCAGATAAGATTTTCTTTCCAAGAACAACTGATGTCTCTGTGTTGCTCTGGTTTGCACCAAAAAAAAAATCTACTTAGATATTACAAAAGCTTACACCTTCTGGGCTTTCCAAATAATTAACTTACAGGTCAGTGCTGCTTCTGGCTTTAATATTGTAGGTTAAATAGTGAATGTCAGAGCGATGGGGGAAGATAGTGTATTGACAGTTAGAGGCCGGGAAGCGAGCCAGAGTCCTTCAGCTATTTTTAGGCTGCTGACTGTGTGAAAGTACACTGAATGCAAAATTGATGACATTTTGCCAAAATCTGAACCTGTGGTGGATTAGCTGTGTCTGTGTTTGCTTTCACTTCTTTATACATATGCATACATGAGCAAAAGTGTGCTTTGGCAGATATATATAAGTATACATATGCATCGAGTCCTGAGACCGCAAAACTCAGTGCAATGAAAGTGACTGGTGGTCAATAAGTAGATCTCCAGAGAGGCAGCCATGTCGGACTTCTTTGCTGTATTACGGTGAACATTTGGTGGGAAAAGTCCCACCTAGAAATGTGGACTTGCTCCTTTTTCCTCTGTTAAGATATCAGCCTTGAGGGCAGCTCTAACCAATACAAACAGTATAGTTACTGAATAAAAAGATACCTGCTGGTTGAACTCAGTCTGGGCAGGCAGCATGTTAGAAAACCTGAGTACATGAATTTGTGTCTAACTAGCTGACTTTAACACTAGAAAACACACAAAATATCTATTTTGCACAAAAATGTTTAAAGAAGGATTCAAGGCAAATAAATACCTAAAATCTGTGGTTCAGTTTTTGTGTCCTGTTAATCTCAAATTGGTGTCACTTGAAGTGAAAATTTTATATATTTCTCCAAACAACAAAATTAATAATGCTCCACATGTATTGGCACACTATTTTATTGGTTTTACAATGAGTTTTTTTTTTTATTACAGCATTACTACTTCACCGATTTACATGGATTTCACAAAAATCCAAAATGTTTTTTATAGATCCTAATGAATACTATAAATGTGACATAATGTTTGTTTTACTTTACTGTTGTTTTTGTTTTTAAATATGGAAATCTTTAATTAATAGGCTATCACTTCCTGTTTCCATGGCATACAAACATGAAATGACACAGAGGGCTTTTTCTTTTAGCTTATAATGCCACCACTCACAGGGAGGTAAAAAAAATTCTAATCTATCTCGCTGACACAGAACTACTGCAAAGAGTGGCATTGTGGGATCACCAAGCCTTTTCAACACCCATTAAACAATTTACATCCTGACTAGTTCTAGTTATCTGGGAGGCATGCCAGGAAAAAGCCTTTTCTGTCCTATTATGTAAGATGTAAATGTCCAGAGTTCACAAAATTAAACTCATGCTTTAACTGGAGCTTTATCTTTAAGTTTAAATTTAACTTTTCAGCCACAAATGGTCCAAGTGGGTCTTATGTGCAAAAAAGGATGAATACATAAAAAAGCACCTTAAACTTTCAGCTAAGTATGGTGTAGGACCTGGTATGCTCTGAGCATGTTTCTCTTCCAAAGGCCTTGTGAACCTTGTGCTGAGGTTGGCATCATGAAAACTTCAAATTATTTCAATTATAAAGTGGATTCTACTATAATTGAAATATAGATCATCACTGCGTCTCAGTTCCCAAACCTCAAGCCACACAAGATGTCTGGATTTAGGAGGACCCAGGACTCAGGATGATCTAAAGAGATTACAAAAAGACAAATGATCAAATATCCCTCTCTTTGTCTGCGCTAAACTTGTGAGATGTAATAGGAGAAGACTGAGTGCTATCTGGGAAAAGAAGGTTCTACAGCAGGAGCAACTTTTAGATGGTAAGTGTGGTACCAGTGATTTTGTTCAAAACAATTATTTCTGAGCATTTTATATTTTTCTCTCACTAAATGAATGCAGTATAATTAAAGGGTTTGTTATTTCAGCGTAAAATTATGCAAAACAAAAAAACAAAGGATTTTATTTTCAGGCTTTTTACATGTTTTCACAGTGGTGCCAAGAAATGGTCAAACACCATTTAGATACAATAAAAGCTGTAACTAGAGTATCAAATAAACATATTGCAGGCACAGGTTTATCATTGTTTTTAAAGATTACCATTCTAATAGTTTGAAAATTTATCTGCCTGTTGTTTCTTTTTTTGTGTTTTTGTTCCTGTGAAGGCTTCATAACAGGCAAAAAATAAATGCAGTAAAAGAGTAAGTTCATTGTCTTCGTATTTAAGAAATGCATTTCCCAGCACAAACTGTGTGTGTGTGTGTGTGTGTGCGTAGGGGTGCGTATGTGTGTGTATGCCTCTATGCTGTCTCATGTTTCCTTCAGGGCTTGATCTAGGCTGTTGCTAGGTGCTGTGACCTCCAAGAGCAACATTAAGAGAGGGTGAACTGTGTGAGGAGGAGTCGGGCTGTATTTTATTTCCGCACCTCCCCCTTTCTGCAAGCACCCACTGTACACCACAAACTTCCACTGGACCTGGCCTGTGACTGGGCTTGATCACTAATGGTTCATCATCAGGAACAATACCCATGTTAGTCACAACTAATGAGCTCCCATTTTCTCCTTTTAGGACATCAAATTGGTCTTTGAGTCAAACGACTCTTGTTTTCTGATTTCAAAAGTTTAAGATTCAAACGGCTTGTACAGAAAACAACCTCAGAAGAATTAGATCTCCACTCCTTTAGCTGCCCATCAAATGACCCAACTCCCTTCCCACCTGCAGTCTGTAAGTGGAGGGGGGCACAGCTTTGTGTTGGACACACTTTTCTCAAACCTCACTTCCAAAAGCTGCTTTACTGGAGCTCAACTTAAAGGGTCAGAAGGGATACAACTTGTATGTCCTGTCAGATACTTCAGAATGGTATAGTTTGCATGCACTATGATACCGCAATGTTTTTGAAATACAAAAGAACCATCCTGCTGTTGCAATGGGAAAACTGGTACAAACACCCTCTTGTTTATTCAACCTATCCAACCGTCATACTTTGCGACTTGGCACAACTCTTTTTATCCTCACTCATCGTCCTCCCAGCTGCAACTGTCGTTGGCTGGACTCAACAGCTCACTTCAAACAAAGCTCAAGGCAGGGCAACAAAAGAGAGAAAACAGTGGGCAAACAAACTAGGAAGCAGACTAAACTGTGGCTTGTTTGCTGCATGAGGAAAGCACAATCTAGTGACGTGTATATGTGTGTATGGGCCACTGGCTATAGGTCTGAACTTCCATGTATAGGTACTCAAACATTGGAAAACAAAAGTGTCTCGGTTCTAAGCATGTCTAGAAAACCACAGCTGTTGTCAGTATTCAAACTCCATGCAGGTGTGTGAGCGGATGTATTTGTAGAGCTGTCGTTGTGTGTCTGCTTCACATAAATCAAGTTTGAGAAGCAATATAAGTGTGTGTCTTGATTAATGCTTGTCTGAGTGTGTGGAAAGAAGTTTTACATCAAAACTCTTCTTTCAAGAAAAATGCTAAATGTAATTAGCATTAAACCTTGTAGTAGAAGTGCAAGTATGTGTACTGAATCAACCATTAGGTATCATAAATACTGATAGAAGGAGAGGATTAAATGAGGCTAAATTAAATGAAATTCTTCAAACAAATAGTATACCAAAAATTATATTTTCTAAAGGAGCTATACTGCAAAACAAATTATTTTCCCACTATTTTACTCTCTCTTGAAATATATCATTAGTATTACCAAAGTGCTTGTAAAACCCACATATAAGAACACCCATCAACCAGACTTGTAAGGTATGTCCAATTTAATGACAGAGATAGTGTGTTTTCTACTTTTTGAAGGAGGGTTATTACATAAAATCAACTTTTGTTTTAGCTTTACATCATGTTATGAAGTTATTTACTAATCAAAAACAAACCTGGAGTGTTGCTTTGATTCTTTCATCAAAACAACACTCCTTGAACCCTCCATGGCAGCCATCCGGGGGTGCCTAAACGCTTGGAACTAGAAAGAGAAGCCTATGCACACAAAGCCCCTCCTTGGAGCTGTAGCCCTGGAAACTGTGCGACTGCTGAGACTAACACACAAATTATTTCTAAGGCCAACAGTTTTAAGAAAGGCTGTTGTAAGCTTAGTGAAGAAACGCTGTTGTAATGACGTGCTAAAAGGGGAGTGTCGGCAAGGGTAGAAGCTTCTTAAAGAGACAGAGGCCCAATTTCAAGGCATGAACTTACAAAGTCAAATTTCTTTTAAGTCATAATTGATATATAGAAACCTTTTATTAAAAAAAAAAGACAGTTAAGGTAACATAACTACTTCATTGACCCTAAAATTTTAGTTATTTTAGTTTCCAAACTACAACCCATACTAACAACCATTAAACAATAAAAACAAACAAAAAAATAAAAAATAGAAAACTCCCATTTATTGGCCTTGACCTTTGAAAAATTAACAGAACAATGCCTCTGAATTCCACATGGGAAAGCTGACAGCTTTTCCCCAACCTTAAACTCAGGGTCCAACTCTGCACAAAAAATCTCTTATCTACACTACTGATCTTTGTATCTCATAAAGTTTTCAGACACTCCTTTTGTAAAAATGTTGGAAAATGGCTGATTTTTAGCTTGTTTTCCTCCTGGTGGTGAGTCTGGGCAATAAACACATTAAAAAACAAATCACACTGCTGATTCCAGGTCCAAGTTTTAACTTGGACCTGAAAAATGCGTTGAATTGGATTTGATGACTTAAGAGTCCAGAGGTAAGTAGAACATAGTGCAAAGTAGACACCAGCTCCCGTTCATGGTTCACTTTTGTCTGCTTCAGTTCTCTGTTGACCTTTGCATTCCTGTTTTTGAAAACTTCCGAAGAAACAAAGATCAAAATGCTAAACTCACAGTTGATTTCATATTTATTTAACAAATACTGGAAACCAAAAATGACTTCTGAGTCCCACTAAAGGCAGCTCACACATCATAGTTTGGGAACCATGTTTCCTGGGCACTGAGAGTGTATGTAGAGAGGTGAGATTTGCACATCCCCTGCTAAGGCTTATTTTCAGCTGCTGCAGGGAATCATAGTAGTGTATGGACTCCTGACAGAAGGCTGTTCTGTTTACTGCAGCTCCTCTACAACTACACTTAACATTAGGTTCCCATCGGTGGTGGCCAAAATAAACAACTGTCTCATCAGCAAGCCAGCAGGGACAATATCTTGCTGAATTCGGCAGTTTCCGGTTCTGATTGTCACTGTCAGCATTATATGCTTCTATTTTGCGCTTGACACATCAGAAACATGAAAAGAGCCCACGTTCATCATACAGACTTCCACACAATCCATCATCTGTCTTCATAACAAGTAGCACTCATCCATGACGACAGATCAGCATAATGATTCCTCTGTACTTGTGTTTTTGGTTGCATATAGGCACCATGCAGAATGCAATCTGTGTTTCCATGTTTGTGGTAAAAGCCCAATGGCACCCCTATGGAAAAAAAAACTTGACATTTGACTAGGAACAAGCCAAAATCAGATCTGATCCCAGAAAAACAAACAAAAGACAATAAACAAAACATTTCTTAGGAGAAAAACATGCAAATATGTGTGTCAGCATGCCTTGTTTGAATCTGCTTCATTAAAAGAATGATGTTTACTGTCTATTTTTTGCTTTCAGTCAGAGTTCTGTGGTAAATTGGTACTTTTTCACATTTTGTTACAATTAAAAAAACACTAATGCATTATATTGTTCAAAGAGAATAATGAAGTCCTGTGTATATTTGCAAATAACTTCTGAGTCTTAAAAGTAAATCTCCCACAATTCAAGGCAAGCCTGGTAGCGGTTTCACAAAAAAGTCAGACGCAGAAATTTATGTGTGAGCTTTAGCTGCCATCTAGCGGTGATGTTTGGAATTGAATCCTCTGATGCGGCAGACATGCTTATCTGACGACTGAAAGTAAGATGGAAAAAAAAACACTGTCTTCTTTTCTCTTGGGCTATAAAGAAAATTTAAACAACATGATAAAATGTAAACAACATGATTAAGTTTATTATTATTATTATTATTATTATTATTATTATTATTATTATTATTATTATTATTATTATTGTTATTATTATTAT
>CAEGAE010039143.1:0-14844 GCA_903067095.1 Girardinus metallicus
AATAGAAGAACAAGTGGTGAAACTGGGGGAGATTTTTTCTTTTTCGAGTGAGAAAGGTTTGCTTTGCCAAAGTAGCAAGCGAGGTTTCAGAGGGAAAAACCTGGACTGAATAGAAGCTGCTGCTGTGATCAGATTCTTTTAATAAGCCTTGTAACTTGCTATGGTCTCAAATTTATATATCTGGGACCATAGAAAATGACATCACACAACATCAGCTGCTGTGTGATGTTGCTCACAGCGGCGCTCAGTGTATCACGGAGCTGTGCGCATGCCCAGACATATGAAAAATTAGAGGGAACATTGCCAGTAACCCAGTACAGCAGCCTGGTATCACAACAGAACCAGCAGCAACACGGAAACAGGAAGTGGCGGCGAACTGACCTGCAGCCTGCTTGAAGTGGCGAACGCACATGTCCATGGTGGCGATGCTGCCGCTCAGCGTCTTGGTGCCTGAAACACACAGAGTTGTGAACACCTGCTGATTTACACATCCACTCTGCCCCCTGACCCCTGACCTCCCCTTGAACCACAGAGATTACGCATGTGCCAGTTTAACTGACACATCATCCAATCAGCAGACAGCTTGCTGACAGGTCCGGGTTTCAGATTAACCAGAGATTTAGTCTTTCCACTCTGGTCCGGTCAAGTCCGGTCTGGTACAATACGGCAATCTGTATTGTTCAGAGTTCCCGTATCTTCCAGTCCAGTCCAGTCCAGGTTTTCATGCTGATCCTGTGCCGTGACGGTTTTGGGGGCTCGTCCAGGAGATTAATCAGATAACTCGCATTAATCCCACATGATCAACTGGGAATAATTAGAAATACACACCAATGTGTAGTATTGCTGTGTATTTCACCTCCTTTCAGATTTCTGCTGCTGCTTCGTAAAACGGAAATGCTCAAATTCAGAAGCCCTTTATTGATCCCAAAGGAAAATTATTTGGTTTCAGATTAAACAAACTTTAGCGGGACAAAGATAACAGCTTTAACCTGATACCTTTACTTATTAAAGAAGAAACTCCTAAACCCAACTAATTTTTGAAAACGTATTCATCCCTTAAAAACAGAATCTGATAGCTGACTAACATCACTCTGGATGACCTTTGACCCTGCTCTGCTGAGCTGATTTCAGACAAATGAGAGGGCTGGATCAACCTGATTAAGGTCATGATGTACCATCTCAGTCTGATTTATATGCGAACTTTGACTAGGCCACCCTTGAAGTTAGATCAATATTCCCTAAATTGTTTTAAAACTCAAGTCGTCCTTGACTTTAATCAATAAAATAAAATATCTAACGCAGGAGGAATCCGTAGGGGTCAAACGCTTTTCCCCTGCTCAGCAGCCAATGGCGGCGGTGGCGAGGAAGACGCAGACCTGCCACGTAGGCATGCAGTCCCTGGATCTGGACGACCTGCTGGCCCAGCGTGTGGCGGCCCGGAGGGAGGCCCATTGCCGTGATGGCGTCCGTCACCAGCACCAGCCCTGAGGGACACACACACATCCTCAGAGACATCCTGGACATTTACACGTCTCTGGTTCGGCTCTGGTCAGAATGTCCCACAGCGGACCTGAAGGATGCGCCCGATGGGCGATGCGCAAGGCGGCCGGGTTGGTGTGGATCCCGTCAGCGATCATCCCGTAGAACACAGTGCGACCCGCCGGGATCTGGTCACTGGTCAGGAGACCTACGATGCCCGGATCGCGGTGGTGGAACTGGACCGGGTAGAGAGAGGGCTGGGTCAGAACCTCCTGACCCAGCCAGGTCCTGACCCGCCCCGGTTCTGCTAGGACTCACCGGCAGCATGGCGTTGAACAGGTGGGTGATGAAGGAGGCCCCGTGGCGCACGGCATCCTCCGCCTGGGACAGGTTGGCCACCGAATGTCCTGCAAACAGCGTCTCTACGTCACACGGCTGACCCGACTCACCAGGACCAGAACCGTGGGGTCATGGAGAATCACCTAGAGACACAGTGATGCCTTTCTGCCGCAGCGCGCTGACCACCGATTGGCTGTGGGGCAGCTCAGGGGCCAGCGTCACCATGGCGACGTTGTCCAGGCTGCCATAGGTCTCCATCAGGTCGTCCATCCCTCCAGACCGGAAAGTCCTCAAGAACCGCTCCGGGTGGGCACCCCGCTTCTCCGAGCTGATGAACGGACCCTCCAGGTGGAACCCTGGACACCGGGGGACATGAGACAGGAGTCTGTCCATGGGGGACAGGCTGGACAAGCAGGAGACCACATGGATCGCCCTGGGGTCCAACAGTCTGACTGGAGGCAGGTTAATTTCTGCTCATCATGGGCTTCATAGGTTAGTATGGCCTAGTTAAAGTCAGACCTGAATCCCTAAAAACTGGTGTTCTCAGATGTTCTCTGTGCTAGAAACAGAGTAGAAGCCCAGCACAAAATTCTACTGGTTTCTGTCTCTGTGGACCTGATATAAAATCCTGCCACACTGTTCAGAAGGTTCCGCTCTACTTGGTGCGGGTCGGACCCAGAAGACGCCATAAACAAGAACTGAACTTTGCCCTGTGGTCTTACCCAGGACTCCAGCTCCATCAGGTCCTCCATTGTGAACGTTGATCTGAGGCAGAACCTGAAACACATTCAGGATGTTAAACCCAGCAGCAGGACCTGTTGGACCTTCAGGTCCTCCAGTCCAGAGGAGGACGCCACCTGGTGGTAGATGGCGGGCGGAGACGTGACCAGGGTGGGACAGAAGGACGTCACGCCGTGTTCCAGGATCTTCTTGGCCACCAGAGACACTCCGGCGGTAAC
Source organism: Girardinus metallicus (assembly GCA_903067095.1). Lineage (NCBI taxonomy): Eukaryota > Metazoa > Chordata > Actinopteri > Cyprinodontiformes > Poeciliidae > Girardinus > Girardinus metallicus. The sequence continues at coordinate 2,778 of CAEGAE010039143.1, forward strand.
GTCTTCGCAGGGCTGAGAGAAGTCCACGCCGTAGCCTCCTGCGGGACGAGAGAAGACGTCTGAGCGTCCGTCCCCCGGCCGTCCTCTTGAGGGAAGCGTCCCTCACCGTTGATCTGGACGTCGATAAAGCCCGGGGCGACGATGGCGCCTCCGCAGTCGAGGCGGCGGTCGGCGTAGCCCTGCTCGTCGAAGAACAGCTTCTCCGGGTCCAGGATCTTCCCGTCGCGGACCCACAGGTCCTCCCTGCAGAGACAAAGGACGTCCAGGTAACCCGTCCTCCATTTTGAAAATATCCAAACATTTTCAATAACAGATAAAAGCTCACTAAAACAGTGAAGAAGTTTTGGTATTTGAATAAATCCCAAAATTTTGGATTTATTCAAATCCCTGGGATTGAGGTAAAAGCTCGTTTATGACCTTTTACCTCAATCCCAGGTAATTATCAGAGTCGGAATGGCCTAAATAAAACCTTTTCACGGTTTCCTGAATCGTGAAGTATTGTAGCAACCCCTTCCTCTAGGAGGCGCTGACGGACTTATCAGGCATCTCATATTCAGCCAGTTCAGCGCAGATATACCTGACACTGACCTAAGCAGGTCATGTTGCTTTGACCTTTGACCCTGCCAGTACCTCTGCAGCTTGTGCTCCCTCAGGATTCTGCAGTTTGTGAACTGGATGATGGGAGCATCGGACACGGACTTGTTGGACGGCATGTTGGCGTCCGGCGGCTCGGCCAATCAGACGCTCCGCTCTGCCGGCGGCTCGGCCAATCAGACGCTCCGCTCTGCGGAAGTGAAAGCTTTCTTTTAATTATTAAAGGAAGCTGAAAACAACAAAAACAGTACACATAAAAACTGTAGAAGACAACTAGTGGAGGAATAAAATAACAAAGACATTAAGAATAAAACCAAATTAGAGACTTCAGTCAGAACCGAAAGGTTTTGTTTTTTTTTTAGATTTTTTGAGGCTCTAGTGGCCTTTATTTGAAAGTAGCTTGACAGGAAATTAGGGATTGAGAGGGAGAAGACATGCGGCAAATGTCGCCAGGCCGGGAATTGAACCTGCGACTACCGGCATGAGGACTAAAGCCTCCATATGGGGGTTGTGCTTTGCACCTGCGCCACCACAGCACCCCCGAACCGAAAGTTTTTTAATAGGTTTTCCATTTTTCAACATTAAAGATTAATAAAATAAAATGGCTTCAACGTCAAAGCGGCGCGGAGTTGGACAGCTGTTGTTCACAAACACAGAAATCAAACTCAAACGTCTCAAGAACCTGACATCACCGATTCTGTTCATTGATAGAATGATGGTGATTTGTTATCATCCTTACATTGAGTATAGCGTGTGTTAGAACTCTGACCCATTTTCACTGAACTGATTGGTCCCTCTGCCCTTGAGGGAAATGGCTCTCAGGGGAAAGGACTAGATGACCTGTGTGTAGAGATAAACTTGTCTTTTCTTCCTGTCTCTCTCTCTTGTTTAATAAAAGTCGAGCTCTAACCGAAAGACGTCAGACGCTCAGTGAACGGCTCGGAGGAGCAGTTTGCTGAGTCTTCTCCTTTCATGAAAGCTTGGTTAAAACCTAATACGTTGTCTGTGGTTCTTTTATGTAGGTTCGGAAAATACCTATCATTCATGACGAAACGGGTCGCAACCAGCAGGGAGGTACTGGTTCTGTCCCGGTCCGGACTCAGCCACACAGCCTGTTGTTCCAGGCTGTGTGTTCGGGTTCGGGCCAATCAGAACCCGAACAGCTGGACCCCGAACCATCCTGGTTCTGCCTGATCCAGAAGGGTTCATCTCTAGGTTCTGTTGGATTCCAGAACCAGTACCAGAGACAGTGACCTCCTTGTTTTATTGAGCTTTTCCCGTGAAGCAGCCATCATGGCGGACTCTTGTCTTAGCTTCTCTGCTGATGCGAACTTTGACCCCTGACTTGTTTCTGCCATTGTGGTGTCTCTGCGCCGGACTGCGTTTAAAATCCGTCCTTTTCTGGAAGAATCCGATATGACTCCGGTTTCTCACCTTCCCACAGAAACTGCTTTATAAGCGCCACGGGTCATCCTACCTGGAGGTTCCTTCGGCACAGATTAACCCCCGGAAACAGGCCCGGTCGTGGTCCGGTTCGGACTTCTGGACCCGGAAACAGCAGAGACAGATGTTCTTCAGGAATCCCAGTAAGAACCTGGAGCTGCTCGGGGATTTGCTGGTCTAACTGGAGCTGGAGGGGTCAGCAGAGGAAGCAGTGCAGTCATGTGACAGAACACAACTGCAGGTCAGCTGACCGGAAGCGAAGAGTCAGCTGACCGGAAGCGAAGAGTCAGCTGACCGGAAGCGAAGAGTCTGCTTCAGAGCTCATCTCCTGCTGAAGATCTGAAGAAAATAAAACATGAATTTATGTTTCAATTATGTCAGAAATCTGCATCCGAATATTCTCTGTTTTTATTACATCAACTGCTACAGAAAAAAATGTTTGTCTTTGTTACATATTATATATCTAATTATATTTTGGTTTTTCACTCAATTATTCCAAATCGAATCAATTATTTTACATGAAATATTGTTTTTGTATTTTGTGCAAAGCTTCTTATATTCTTATCTACTCGGATTTCTTCAGTTCGAATATCAAATGTTATATTTTTCAGTGTAACTGAACCAAAAAGCTCTGATGCTGTTCCAGATTCTCCACCAATCAGAAATCAGTTTGAAATCTTCTAAACTCACCTTTTCCGTTTAGTTCGGCCATTTTTATTTTCCATTTCATGTTTTTGTTTGTGAGTTAAACGCCTCAGTTTGTTTATCACAAACACATCCACTAGGGGGCGCCGCACGACATACAGTAGGGGTCCCTGCGTTTTCTACTGTTGGACCAGAACCCGCTGACAGCAGGAGACTAAACCGAACCAGAACCGAACCAGGTCTGCTGACGAGTCCTGACGGACTTGGAGGTTGCTCAGCGTCCCCCCGCACCTTCTTTCCAGTCCTCCCAGTCCACATTAGAGCCGGTGTTCCCAGTAAATCCAGATTCTTCCCCCATCCGGCCCGTCTCCATGGCGACCGGGCCGAGTGGGAGCCAATCAGGAGGAAGAATCTGGCAGCAGCTGATCCCGCAGAACCAGAAACAACCACAGGAGGTTCTGCTGGTTCTGGTTCTGCCGGAGGAGCAGCTTGGTCGGGTCCATCATTAACAGAACCGGCGGCGTGCTTGGCTGAATCTTCCTGCTGGAGGTTCTGGCCGGGTCCAGTCTCTTCCCTGCATTCCTGAAGGTTAATGATTGCTGGTCCTGTCCGAGTAGGGGGCAGCGCCGCCAACGGGCCGGGCCCAGAGGTTCTGGGAGGTCGGTTTGTGGTCAATGATTCTCACAGCGCCGGGTTACTGGATCACCAATTAGAGCCGTAGGTTCTGATCCAAGTGCTTCCTCTGAACCCGACCTGTTGGACAAAACAGATCGGAGGCCCGGTTCTGGACCCGGTACTTCCAGCAGAACCTACAGGCAGACACGCTGGTAGCAGTACAGTGCTCTGGGCTGGGCTGCTGAGCCAGAACCAGGACCAGTATGAGCTACTGGACCTCCGCTCGTCCAAAAGGTTCTGGATGATCCAGCCTCAGAACTGTAAATACTTCTGGACTCCAGAGGGGTGTGAAAACTTTCCTGCTGGTCTCAGGTGTTCACAGCTTTCAGTTCGCAGCGTCGCGTTTCAGCCGCAGGATCGTCTTACCTGCAGAGCAACACCTGCTTCAGGTTACCATGACGGCGTTATGAGGTCATCGTTACCTCATCACTGGTAGGGGGACGGCTGGACCCCCCACTGAGCAAATAAGGGAAGAGGAAGCAGCTGACAGAGAGCCACCATAATGGTAGGATGACATCAGGCCGGACACCATGACAGTCTGGAAAACTCTGGAAAACTCTGGAATTCGAGGAAACGCACTCCTGCTAGCTAAGCATCACCTCGCTGACTCCGGGTTGTTTCCTCTGATAACTACGCTAGCATAGCCAGCGTAGCATAGCATAGCTAGCGTAGCATAGCTAACGTAGCACCTTAGCCGACTCCTGCTGCCACACGGAGACAGGCCAACTGACACGGAGCTCCGAGTCCGACCTGAACAGCATCCTCTCAGGATCCGTCTGTGAATTAAACTTGTTGTCTGCTGCGTGGTCAGGCTGTTACACTGTGACCTCTGTGACCCTGAAAATAAAGTCCAGCACCACAGATCAAGTCTGTCCTCATGTCAGAGTCTCTCTGCTGTTTGTGGAACTTTAGCCAGGATTTTAGGAAAACCTGGAATCTTTCAGGAACGTGTTTCCAGCTGAAGTCCTGAGTTTTTCTGCTTCCTTATGACAGCAGCAAGTTTTTATTTAAATGGACTTTATTTATAAATTTGTATTAAAATACAGTTTATGAGCCACTGAACGTGAACTAATTCATGTTGGTACCTGAAACAGCTCGGAATTTTAAAATACTGAACTATGAACATGAACCCATTCATAACAAAACATGTCAGAATAAATTTCACTACAACACTATAAACTACAGATTTACTATAGAAATATTGTTCATTTAGTTTTTTTAAGGTTGGATTCTGTCTCATCTGCCTCCTGCTTCCTCCAGTGGCGTCTCCAGGAAACAGACGTGGACAGAGTCTACAGGACAGGAAGAGGAGCTTCCCTGCAGCTTCCAGCCACTTTAGTCACTGACCCTTTCTTCAGATGAGACTTGCTAGCGGCTCCATCCGGCTACTAGCTTCCAGGGCTAGCGGCTCCATCCGGTTGCTAGCGTCCAGGGCTAGCGGCTCCATCCAGGTGCTACCGTCCAGGGCTAGCGGCTCCATCCGGCTGCTACTGTCCAGAGCTAGCGACTCCATCCGGTTGCTACTGTCCAGGGCTAGCGGCTCCATCCTGCTGCTAGCTTCCAGGGTTAGCGGCTCCATCCTGCTGCTAGCTTCCAGGGTTAGCGGCTCCATCCTGCTGCTAGCTTCCAGGACTAGCGGCTCCATCCTGCTGCTAGCTTCCAGGGTTAGCGGCTCCATCCGGCTGCTAGCGTCCAGGGCTAGCGGCTCCATCCGGCTGCTAGCGTCCAGGGTTAGCGGCTCCATCCGGCTGCTAGCTTCCAGGGTTAGCGGCTCCATCCGGCTGCTAGCGTCCAGGGCTAGCGGCTCCATCCGGCTGCTAGCGTCCAGGGCTAGCGGCTCTCCCAGGTCAAACAGTTGGTCCAGGTTGACGGTGGAGCCGCTCAGGAAGTCGCCGCGGTCCTCGTCCTCCGGCCAGGGTGTCTCCAGGAAAGCAGTTGCCAGGAAGGTCTCCTCGTCCAGGTCGTTGCCACTCCTGGGTGTAGGAGGGTCGGCGGTGGCCATGATGGGGCTCAGAGAGTCGCCCCCATCCAAACTCAGCTCCCCCCGGAGGGCCGAGTCCAACAGGCCGTCCCAGTCGAAGGGGCCCTTCAGGGGCCCGGCCTCCCTCTGCTCGTCCACGCAGAGCAGCGGGGAGCTGCAGTGCCGGGTAGCCTCGGAGGCGCCGCTCCGGGATGTAAGCACCGGCTTCCTCTTGGTGCCGCGGCGGCCGGAGGCCAGGGGCCGGGGGCCCGGCGAGCCGCCCTCGGACAGGCGGGGGTCCCGGCGCTCCTCGTTCGGCTGCGGCAGGTGGACCCGGAGCGGCGGCGTGCGTCGGGTCCTGTGGGCGCCGCTGAGCAGGCGCTCGGCGTAGGGCGGGTCGATGCGCCAGAAGCCGCCCTTGCCCGGCTCGTCTTTGCGGCGGGGGACTTTGATGAAGCACTTGTTGAGCGACAGGTTGTGGCGGATGGAGTTCTGCAGGGAGACATTCTGAGTCAGAGCAGGAAAACACCCGGAAGGTGACCTCTGACCTCTGTTAAATATTATCTGCCCGACAACAACAAAACGCTGCAAGGCGTCAGAGCTGCTGAGCCAATGGCGCGTCAATCATTCCCAGGGAGGCAGAGCCTAACCGGAAACCTGCTGCCAGGGAGGACTTTGACTAGGACGTTCTGCAGAGGGGAAAGCTATGACGGAGACACTTTGACTAGGACTTTACTCGTGTTCTTTTCCCTAAATAATCATCTGTCATCTATCTATTAATACAGATGATGGCAAATAACAACAGATAATAACAGATGATAACACACGTGTTTGTCATCTGTTATTATCATGTGTTATTGATCTGTTATTATCCATTAATTGATCAGCTGAGCCTGTTGGGGGTTGTGAGGCTGTCGCCAGCAGGGGTCGCTGTGATCAGCTTCCGGTATGAGTCCAGAGAAACTCCCACCCCCCTCCAGGTACATCCTGCCTGTCGGTCTGCATACAGTCCGGATTGTGTGAGGTGTGTGTGACGTCATGCAGCTACCTGCCAGGTGGGGTCCGCGTGCCGGTAGTAGCAGAAGTTGTCGGTGATCCACTGGTAGATGGAGGCCAGGGTGAGCTTGCTGCGCTGGCTGGCCTGCATCGCCATGCAGATCAGAGTGGCGTAGGAGAACGGCGGCTTGATGTCCGGGTTGCTGCGGTAATCCACCTCGGCCGGGCAGTGGCCGCGCGCCGCGAGACCCGGCGGGGCCCGCATCCGGCTGAAGGCCGCCGCGGTGGGCTTCCCGGGAGTCAGCGGTGACCCGCTGCAGGAGGCCGGGTCCCCGGCCAGGGGCGAGGCCGGGCCGCCGGGGCCCAGCTGCTGCTGGCCCTGCTGCGGTCCCGGAGCCCCCAGGATGGAGAACTCCTGCAGCCACTGCAGGTTGGTCAGGCTGTCATCCAGGCCGCAGCTGCAGGGGGCCCCGCAGCCCCCGCAGCCCCCGCAGCTCCGCTGCTCCTCGGGGCCCACCGGGCTTAGAGACAGCATGGCTCCCCGTCCTGCTCCACACAAGGCTCGGTTCTGCTACCCGACTCGAACCTCGAGGCAACCTGGCCGCTAAAAGTGAAGAAGAGAAACATTTCGTGTTTTAATGACTCCATGCCAGTTTGACGCATATCTTTGCGCTGCCGCAGCGACCTCACTGCGTTTCCTGTGCTGCTAACGGCTGGAAACTACTAGAAAGTACTAGGAACTACTAGGAACTACTGGCGATACTAATAAAATGGTGAAAAAATTGAAAAGTGACTTTACTCTCATTATCTGCTCATTTGGTTTTTCTCATGACATTTTATGTCCTGATCTCCGCCAGGACATAAAATGTCCCAGCAGCCACTTTTAAGGCATTAATAATTAATAAAACCACTTTGACTCTAAACAACAGTCAGTAAAAGTATCAGTTTGGATATTTCAGGCCTTCGGAACCAGAAGCCTCCAGTGGATCCAGAAACTCACCTTGAAGAAAAACCTTTAGATCCCAAAGAAAACAGTTTGGCGAACTTTAAACCCGGACACCTGCAGTCTGCGCCAGTCCCGCTTCAGCCTGCGCTCCTCTGTGCGTGTGTGTCCGCGGCTCGGGGCTCCGCCGGGGCGCCAGTTTAATACCTGCTGACGGAGGTTTGTCCCGGAACCATGGTAACGGGACACCCCCCAGTAAACAGCTTCCCGCTCCCCCATTGGCCGGCCGGTTTCCATGGTGCTGCGTTTCTACCACTCTGCAGCTGACCGGGGAGGTTCCCAACCTGAGGCCCGGGGCCTCTCCAGGGGGCCCAGCTGGAGCTGAGAACAGAGACTAGAGTCTGAGTGGACCAGAAACTCAGACAGAAGGTATTAATAATTCATCGTCTGCCTTTCTGTCACATTTCAAAGCTTTGTACTAATTTCTCAGCTGGAAAAGCTCAACATGGCTCAGCAGCTGGGCTCTGATTGGCTGCTTAGAGGCAGCATGACAGCCGGGCGGCGGGAAGCTGCACATCATCTGCATGTTGGAAACCTGGAGAGCTTTGGAGTGAGGAGAACCGCCAGCTGCCAAAGCACAACGCAACCAGATCCCATCTTTTCTCAAAATAAAGCCGATCTGTTCCTCTTCCAGATGTGGAACTAAACCCGACAGTTTTCAAAGCGTTACATCATCAACGTGAGACATGCGGCAAATTCAGCAGCAGCAGAAGAAGACGAAGGCAGACAGTAAAAATAAACAATGGCTGAAAATGATGGTAATGAACTGAAAGCCGTCTAAGTCAGTGAACGCATCACATCCCAACCCACCAGTCCTGGTCCGAGCTGCAGCCAACGGTCCACTAACGGCCGCTGCTGTTAGCTGAGCTTCCTGTTTATTTGTTTGTTTGTTTTCTTCATGTGCTGTCCGTCCAGAGAAGGCGGCCATCTTTACTGCTGTAAACAGAGAGCTGCAGCGGCCATCTTTACTGAAATCCATCCAGAGATGACAGCGGCCAGAACCTTTTAACTCCAGGCTAATGGTCCATTGGCAGCACTTGAACCTTGACCCCTGGACCTTGTTGCTGGGAGGATCAGTAGTACCAATTGCCTTTCCATGCACAGGTTCTGAATTCACTGATTGGGTTGTTTTTCTTCTCTATGCTCTGTTTGACAGCGTTCCACTTTGGGAGAACGGACCAACAACAGACCACAGTCCAAACTTTCCAGCTGAGTTTCAAAAGGGACAATAAATGTAGTTTTTCAAATAACCATCAGAAACTCTGAAGATTTATTGGAAAACATGTTGGAGAGAAAAATGTTTCCAGAGCAGCTGTTAGCAGCAACAGCTACACGCAGTTCACCCCCTGACCACCAGCAGGCGATGTGGGTGACGTTTCTTGCCCAAAGACACAACAACAGGCGGACAGAGTGAGAATCAAATTGCAGGACAAACTCCTACCAGCGCCGCCACCATCGTTCTGGTCCAGGTCAAATGGTGGCAGTGTGCTAGCTTCCTGCTAACGTTGGTGATGGTATGTTAGGTTCCTGTTTGTTTTGGGGATGGTATGTTAGCTTCCTGCTAACATTGGTGATGGTATGCTAGCTTCCTGCTAACATTTGTGATGGTATGCTAGCTTCCTGCTAACGTTGGTGATGGTATGCTAGCTTTCTGCTAACATTGGTGATGTATGCTAGCTTCCTTTTAACATTGGTGATGGTATGCTAGCTTCCTGCTAACATTGGTGATGGTATGCTAGCTTCCTGCTAACATTGGTGATGGTATGGTAGCTTCCTGCTAACATTGGTGATGTATGCTAGCTTCCTTTTAACATTGGTGATGCTATGCTAGCTTCCTGCTAACATTGGTGACGGTATGTTAGCTTCCTGCTAACATTTGTGACGGTATGTTAGCTTCCTGCTAACATTTGTGAGGGTGTGCTAGCTTCCTGCTAACATTGGTGACGGTATGTTAGCTTCCTGCTAACATTTGTGATGGTGTGCTAGCTTCCTGCTAACGTTGGTGATGGTATGCTAGCTTTCTGCTAACATTGGTGACGGTATGTTAGCTTCCTGCTAACATTTGTGATGGTGTGCTAGCTTCCTGCTAACGTTGGTGATGGTATGCTAGCTTCCTGTGACGGTAGGACAGAGTGTGAAGTTTGCTCTGTGTCTCTTCCAGGAAGCTTTGGAATGTTTCGTCTTCCGGTTTAACTTAGAGGATAAACTCTGGTCCGCCTGAGGTGCCATTTCTTTAAACCGCTAATGCTAACGATTGCTTCCATCTGCTTTCCTTGAATCAAATGTTCTTTTGTCTTTCCCCTTTTGGAAAATGGCAAAGGAAAATTGGTCTCATCATATTTTGTCCCAATAAAACAGAATAATGAAATATTAATGAGGCATTTAAAAGTGATCACTTCAAGAGTCTAAGCTATACAATGTTCCAGTTTTACTTTTGTGCATAAAATAATCTGATCATAATTCCGATCAGAATTTTACATTGAGGAATAAACTGAAATCTAAGCTTTGATCTTTTAAAAAACCTCCAGAGAAGTGTGTGTTTAGTGTGTGTTTACGGTGCTTGTTTTCATCATTGGCTCAATGATTTCATCCACTCACACTCATGACGTCACTTTAACGGACCGAAGGAGGGACCGTCTGTAGTTTCACCGGGTCACCCAACCGGGCGGGTCGTTTCATAATTCCGATCAGATTTCTTGACGCCGCCCATGAATTTTGTCCCCCCGTAATGAAACAAACCTCACAGAGTTTAATCGGGTTACTGTGAGAGCCAATCAGCGTCTCTCAGCTCCAGCTTCTTGCGTTCCGGACCAATCAGCAGCGAGCAGCTCTTTGTTGTCGCTGCTTCTGGCCGCGGAAGACGCGGACGGCCAGCGAGCTGCGGGGCGTCGCTGCGGTTTGTCCTGGATCACCGACGGGTTTCTCGCCAGTTTGGCTTTCTGACCGGCGGAGGCGCCATGTCGGTGAACATGGAGGAGCTGAGGCACCAGGTGATGATCAACCAGTTCGTGTTGGCGGCCGGATGCGCCGCCGATCAGGCCAAGCAGCTCCTCCAGGCGGCCCACTGGCAGTTCGAGGTGAGTCTGGCTAGCTGAGGTTTTAAGCCCACTTCCTGTCGCGGGACCAGCGGGACCAGTGGGACCAGTGGGAGTGGGTTCGGGTTTCGGAGCGGACCGACAGGAATGACTAATAGGGGATCGGTTCTGTGTTTCGGGTTTGGACCACGCTGCTGCTCATGCTAACATTAGCCACGGGGAGGACGCGGTGTTCCCACCAATGGCTGCCTTTGTTTACATTCTGCAAGTGAGTCATTCCGGGCTGGATGATCCGGGATTCGTGGCAGGAACAGTTCTCCGACACCCGGATCGGTCTGAGAAGCAGATTAGCCCGGAGAGATTCAGCGATTTACCTCCAGTCAAAACGAAAGTTGGAACCGTTTCAGTTGTTAGACTGAACCGTTCACTGACTGTTCGGATCTGATACGGTTCAGAAGAAAGAATGGTTCAATTGTTGGTTGAACATGTGACTCACCTGAAGGACCTTTGACCTCCAGATGGACACTTCCAGCTGGACCAGAAGGTTCTGAGCCTTCAGTTCCAGCTGCTGGTCCTGAGGTCACAGGTCAGAGGTGTGAAGGGGAATGTTGCGCTGGTTCTGACCCGGTTCTGGGTCCATGTTGATGTTGCTGTGTTGCTGTGTCTGCAGACGGCGCTGAGCTCCTTCTTCCAGGAGGCCAACGTTCCGGGTCAGCACCAGATGGTAAGAAGCTGCTTCATCCCCTCCAGAACCAGAACCCAACCGTTCGGATCGCACCAGAACCGGTCAGAGTTGCTGGTTCTGTTTGGAGTGTCGGAAACCTGGAACAAAACCATGCATGGTACCAAACAAGCAGAACCTTCAACTGGACCGGTTCGGTTCTACAGAACCGAGTCCAGATGTCGTCATCGCTTTAAAATGAGTCCGACTCACAGGTCGGGTCCAGGTCCCAACAAAACCAACCGGACCGCACGGGCCGAACTGGGTCATCTGTGCGGGTTCAGTTCTGGTGGTGAACAGTCGGAGGCTGCAGTACCGCCATGAGGCGGCAGGGGGCGCCGCTTTGGTCTCCATGGCCATCCAGAGAGTTTCTGTCAGATCTCTGAAACCCGACCTGCCGGTCCGGAAGAGTCTCTGAGCCGGAACAGCAAACATTCAGACATGACCGGCTGGGCGGGGCTAACCGGCTGGGCGGGGCTAACCGGCTGGGCGGGGCTAACCGGCTGGGCGGGGCTGACCGGCTGGGCGGGGCTGACCGGCTGGGCGGGGCCGACCGGCTGGGCGGGGTTAACCGGCTGGGCTAACCGGCTGGGCTAACCGGCTGGGCGGGGCTAACCGGCTGGGCGGGGCTAACCGGCTGGGCGGGGTTAACCGGCTGGGCTAACCGGCTGGGCGGGGCTAACCGGCTGGGCGGGGCCGACCGGCTGGGCGGGGCTAACCGGCTGGGCGGGGTTAACCGGCTGGGCGGGGTTAACCGGCTGGGCGGGGTTAACTGTCAAAGCTCTGCACCAGCAGCTGATTTTTAGACCTTTGCTGATGTAGAAAAGATCAGCTGGTCTAGTTTTCATATCTGTCCTGGGGCAGCAGCAGGTTGGGGAGGGGCAGCAGCATCTAACGGTTTGTTTCCTCCCACAGACGGTGACGCCCAGGAACACGCCGGCCACGCCCCCTAACTTCCCGGACGCCATGGCCATGTTTTCCAGGCTGCGGGCGTC
>CAEGAE010039145.1:0-26652 GCA_903067095.1 Girardinus metallicus
CACGATAACAGTGAAGGAAAATTTTGAATCCTATCCGTCATTTTGGCAGATTGCAGTTCACACACCTTGCCACTTTACGCAGACTTTTTCAACTTTACACACATAGTATATCGCAGAGGTAACTAAATCAGAACACATTTTTAAATCCATCCCTGAATAGAATGTTGTGGCATCTGCAAGCGATTCTGCAACAAAGAGTTGGCCAAAACTCCTCCGTAGAGATGTGAAAGACTTGTCACCAGTGATGGAAGTTCTTGCTTTTTCTGACACTAAAAAGAAAATCAGTTCAAGGAAAAAACTTTTTTTTGCTTTCTGAATGTGGGTGTCGCTTTAATCGCACAACACTCCAGAACTCCAGCAGGGATTTCAGCAAACATCCAAACGCAGCAGCAGAGAGTTCACTCGACTAACAGATTGTCATTAAGAAGATTAATAGCAAACCCTCCTACACCTTCATTAGCCGTATTATCCAACCGTTTTTCAAACCATCCAGGACGAACATGAGAAGACATCTGCTGAAGTGGATGAAAGAGTTGGTTTGTTTTTTTGGTTTTTTTATTTTGATCCCATCTGGGCTGTTGAAGTTGTGATTAAAGTCAAAAACTCCGGTCCGCTTTTTAAGATCGTGTCAAATTTAGAAAAAGTAATAATTCAGCTGGTTGTAAACACGACAACAGGAAGTCTCCTGGCGCAAGCTGCCAGTGAAGCGGTCATGTTAACGCTTCGAAGCAGATGGTTCAGATTTGGAGCTGCTTGTGTTGTTGGCATTGAAAACTTGTGGGAGAAAACATTTCTGACGGAAGCAATCAAGTGTGTCTGTTTACAAGATGAATGTAGAAGAGGAAACTCCGACGCCTACTTCTGCCCACTAAAATCTGTTCCCCCTTTTCCGTTTCCCTGGGGAAATTAGCTTTGGGGAAACTTCAGGTGGTAAACAACCTCGGTAATCTTTGCTTGTACATGTAGCTGGCAAACAGATATTCATGGGTTGCCAACGTGTTAGACTTGGTTTTACAACCTTTTAACTTCAGCTTTAATAAATGTAGATGTCTGCAAGATGAACAGGACTGAGCTAATTAAAAATTAAAGGTATAAACTGCAAATATGTTCTCCCCTTTTCCTTTAAACTTTATAAAACAGAGACTCTTCTTATTAGTTGCTAATTATAGAACTATATGGCCTGAATCGCTTCAGTTAAATGGCCTTTCAACATGCAAATCTGATAATTACTACATACTTATATATTTGTCTCCTCCATAAATTGGTTGTTGCTCTAGTTTTCATTTTCCTTGCATTTGTGGGTCATAATTACCCTCCTGGTCTTTATGTCAGCTCTGCTCTTTACACGCTGATCCACTTTTCTTCATTTCTGCAGTACAAAGCTGATTTTTTCCGAGTTAGTCGGGGTGTTTGGTCACTAATCGATCAATCAAGTTTATTTATGTAGCATTTTTCAGCAACGAGGCAGTTCAAAGTGCTTTACATCATAAAAGCACAAAATAAAAAGGCATAAAACCATCAGTCAGTCAGTAATTGAGAAACCAGTAACAAACTGGTTTCTCAAACTGCCATCATCGAAATCATCAATGCACATCAAAATGTTGGTCAGTGTTTCACTTTTTGTGTTTCAGAATGAACTGTAAACACGCAGGCTTTTAGTCTAGATGTGAAGGAACTCAGTATTTCGGCTGTTTTGCAGTTTTCTGGAAGTTTGTTTGTAAGCTGAATGCTGTTTCTCCGTGTTTGGTTCTGGTTCTGGACGCAGAGCAGAACCAGAACCAGAAGACCTGAGGGGTCTGGAAGGTTGCTGGAACAGCAGCAGATCTTTAATGCGTTGTGGCGCTGAGCCGTTTAGAGGTTCATAAACTACCGACAGTATTTTAAAGTCTGTCCTCTGACCTGTGAATCCCAGTTTTAACGTTTGTTTTCTGTTTCCAGGTCAGGCAGGCAGCTGAGTGAGGTGTTTGTGCAGCTGCCGTCCAGGAAGGAACTGCCAGAATATTACGAGCTGATCAGAAAGCCCGTCGACTTCAAGAAGATCAAGGTCTGTTGAGTGACATCAGCCCAAACTTAAAAATAAGGTCCTGATGAAGGTTTAGAAAGGGCTTTTGTTTAACCTCCACCTGCCTTGTAAAATGTTAGGTACCACATAAACATCTCTGTGGTTTTTAGGGGGGGATTAGATGTTTCTGAATAATTTTCCTGAGATTAGGAAGTTTTATAGCAGCTTTGGTGATTGCAGATAACTCAGAGTCTTAAAAAACATAACACTTTTCCTTGCCGTTAACAGGATCGTGTGAGAAACCATAAATACCGGAGTTTGGGCGACCTTGAGAAGGACGTGATGCTTCTGTGTCAAAACGCACAAACCTTCAACCTGGAGGGATCCCAGGTACCAAACGCCTTTTCTCTAATTAATCCTTCACCTCCTCCTGTTTTCAGATGAACAAGTCTCTCTCTGGGGCAGCCAGGCGAGTTTAACGGGGGGGAATCGGCTTGTTTTGGGGGGTGGAAATGAATCAATGTAGCAATAGATTCATTTTTTTTCTTTTTCTTCAAGTAAAAGAAAAATGTGCAGTGCGATAAAACTACTCTAAAACTACTTTTTTTTTTCTTCTTTTTTTTACAAAAACATTTACTCAAGTGAATGTAACCAGTAACTACCCACTTTTGGACAAAAACAACACCACCAGTAGCCTACAGGCTACTTGTTAACAAGCTTAAGGTGCTGCACTGGTATTAGCTAGTCGTCTGTTAGCTCACGTTACCTGCATCCAACAGCATCGCTGAACTCAGTCGGTTAGTTTGGGGGAAAACTGTGCAAAGTTAGCGCTCATGTCGCGTTTAAAGGCAGCTCGGAAATAACAGGTTTCGACGTGTTGACAACGGATTAAACTGTTTTAACTGCTAAAAAAAGGGGACAGATTCAGAAGACACAGATATGGGAAGAGCGGAAGCCCCTACTGTATCAAACCGATATAGAAATAACAGAGAGTTTTCCACTTTAAGGTAAAAACAACAAACAGCTTCCAGTCCAGGGGGGCTGACGCTGTGGGCGGGCGATGGCCCCCCGATGCCCCCCCAATGCTGCCGGGCCTGCTCTGGGGACATTCACGGACGAGTGTTTCCTTTTGTCTTTCTGTTGGTTGGTCTGTCTGTGGCAGAGTGCTGCATCTTTTTGACACTTTACTACTTTCTGGTTGCTCTGTGTTGAAATTGACGGCGGTTCATTATAATTTCTGTCTTCTGGACCAAACGATGCCTCATATTAACCCGTTTTGTCTTATTCTTTACTGTTGGACAGTTGTTATGATGTGTAACTGTGGCAACAAAGTATTTTTACTTTTTTTTTGTTTTGTTTTTTCTACTGGCAGCAGCTGATTTTTGAATAAGAAAATAAACATTTTATTGTCTAAAATGAGACAAAGTAGCATTTTTTTTTTTTTTTTACAGAATGTGGTGAAACTAAAACTGCCTGCTGAGTTCTTCTCTGTAAAAGATATTTACAGACCTTTCTTTATATCTTAAATAAAACGTGTGTATTTTTGAACAGTTGTGGCTTAATTGCTGCTCTGAATATGTTGTTCTTTCAGTAAATGGCTTTTTTTTGAGGTTATATACTCTGGTTCAGATTAGTTGACAATAATCGATTAATCCGATTAATGGCTTCAGCCTTAACATTTCATCGCTTTGCACTGACTTAATTTGGACCTTCTCTAAATCCTTCTTTGGGGATTTTACATTTTCACACAGGCAGTTTGTGTTTGTTATTTAATAAGATGGAGGGAAAACATGTTTCTCTTCCCAAAATGCATTTTAACAACTTAAAATTCGCCATTCACAGTTGAGCCTTCTGGTCCCAAAGGGATCAGTCTGTTTGCCTTTGCAGAGAAACGGCCGCTACCGCCACTTTAAATCACTTTTTATTTTTTTGATAACAGATATACGAGGACTCCATTGTTCTCCAGTCTGTCTTCAAGAGTGCCAGACAGAAGATCGCCAAGGACGAAGACAGCGAGGATGACAGCGATGAGGATGATGATGACGACTATGACTCAGAGGCCGAAGGTAACACACACACACACACACACACACACATTGAAAATCAACCTTGTCGTCTCATTAGAAATCACCGCTGGAGGTCGACTCGGTGCCTTCCCACTGAAAACACCAAACCGCTGCAGCTGGCAAACTGTCAGCGAAAAAACACAAAATATAAAATCAAAATACACTTTGAACTGAAAAATAAACCTGGTACAACAACTCTAAATGTTAATGTACTTAAAAACCTTTTTAAGCCTTAATTTGTTCACAGATGTAAGAACATATTCAGACCTGTCTTGTTGAAAAATTACTTGTAAGTTAGTTTTATCTTATTTCAAGATAAAACTTAGTTGTAAATACTTGCTAGGATTTTGTGTTTTTGCAGCACAAAGTCGTTGCAGCTCGCATGCGATGCTTAACCCTGGTTCTGTCCTCCAACTGTTGTTCAGCCAAGTCTGTGCGGGTGAAGATCAAGCTGGGTCGGGACGGACGCAGCCACGACAAAGGCAAGAAGAGGCAAAGCCGCGGAAAGGCCAAGCCGGTGGTGAGCGACGACGACAGCGACGACTACCAGGACGATAACGTAGGTTTACGCTCGCATCCAACGGGGAGTACGGCAGAACCGTCCACCTTTGGAACGTTTTTATCTCCATCTCTGGTGCATTTCTTGTTATTGGAGGTTTAAATGTCCCTTTACCAGCTGAGGTCATCCGCTGGTCGCACAAAAATATATACTTCAGGTAAAAAGAAAGTTAAAGGTGTCATTTATAGGAACCGAAGGTCAAAAAACAAACCAGGAAATGGAAAAAGGATGTTTTAGGCCAACCCTGTGTGAACCGGTTCTGATGTTAAACCAGATGTTTCCATCGCTGTTTTCGTCCAGGAACAGCAGGACGGAAAACCGCTAGCTTAAAACGGTAGCGGTTAGCTTCTGGACGCTAGCACTAGCATGGGAGACAGCACCGACACCGAACGAAAACCTGGAAGGATTTCCAGTCTGACCTTTTCCCAGAGTTCCTCCTCTGCTGTCCAGCAGGAAGTTGAAAACATAAACGCCGCTCCTCTCTGCTCTCTGACCGTCGTCTGTCTCTTCCTGCAGGATCAGTCGGATAAAAGCAAAAGCGACGACGACTGAGGAGGACCAGCAGCAGCTGCAGCAGCGTGAGGATGTTGAGCTTACAAAAAAGAACAATGTCTTCATCTTCTGTCGAGCTTCATGCTGTTTTCTTTGTTTTTTGTAGTGTGTTTTATCTTCTCTGCCATCAACTTCAAAATATATTACTAATCAATCAGTAACTTGCAGCAATACCAACCAGCTTATTATCTTGTTTTTTAGAGTTTTCTAGTATATTTTTATGTCTGGCACAGAAGAAATTCTATATGAAAAACAAAGACGCACATTTGGTCATTTTATGAATTCATCTTAAAGTATATGAATATTCCCCACGTTAATATAAGACAAATAAAATTTGATATATTAGTGAAAGTGTGTTTTCACGTTCATGGGGAGGAAAAAACAGTTTCAGGTTTTCTTTCTTTTTCTGGTGCTTAAAATGGTCAAAATTTAAAATGGAAAAAAAAAAATCCAGTTTTTCCCAAATGCAGCCAACCAACTGGGATTTTTTATTTTTCAGGTAAATATCAAGTATCTGTTAATTGTTTAGGATTACACAGTTCTCCCGGATTCACGTTTTGTTTTGGAAACTCAGTAATATTGATAATTATAGCTAAAATACATTTCAGCTCCCATTTTGTCTAAAAACATCTAATTTCACGACAAAATTAATAATCATTTTTAATTATATTCAATGGTAATGACTAACATCTTGCTTGGTTATTATATTCTAAACAGAAATTTAATCAGCTTCAAAGCAGATTTTAGTTACTTTACTGTTACTTTATTTAGAAAATAAAAATTGCTACATGAGAAAAGTATTTACCCCCTTTACAGATTTCAAATTTTTTATTTTAGTTTTTTTGTCACATTAAATATTTCAGATCAAAATAATTTTAATATGAGAAAAAAAATAACCTGAGTAAATAAAAAAACGATGCAAACTTCATAATGACTCTTTGCAGGACCGTTTTAATACGATCACAGTCTGATTTAAATCAAGGCTTTGACTAGACCGCTCCAAAAGCAAGCATAAATAATTAGTTTTTGTCTTTATTTTTAGTCGTTCAGCGATGTGCTTTTGAGAAAAAAAAAGTTCTCCTCTGGAATTTTCTGATCAGCCCCTGAGCATGACACTGCCTCCACCATGTCCGACTGCCAGCAGGACGTTGTTTTCCCTACATCCTGTTAGTCTTGCACCAGATCTAACTAAGCGCACGCTTTCCAAAGTAACTCCACACAAATGTTTCATTTTTAGAGGGATCAATGAGATTTTTTTTTTTTTTTTTAATATTGTTTCCCAAAGAACAAAAAAAGACATCTTTAATTTCCTCGTTTTTCTTATGAACAGTTTGTCTGCAGATTAGTGAACATTAATGACGTTTTCTCTCATCTGCGTTTCTTTAAATCAGCGCATGGAGCCACTTTGGGATATTTCTGCCTCCTTCATGCAGTCAGAAAGGCGAAACTTAAAGGATTCCAACAAAAATCGATGAAACTGATCCGAAAAATACAAAACAAGTCATTTATGTTTTAATCAAGAGCTGTTTGTGTTTCACAGATTGGGTGTTTTAACAAACAGTTTTTCTATTTACTCTGGTTATTTTTTATCTTTTGAAGTTTTTACAACATTAGAAGTATTTTACTTCACTGCACTGGGTAAGCGGTGATATTATTATTTTTATTTTTTTATAAATCAGAAATGAGACTGTAACTGTCCTGAAAAACTGTTAAAATCTGATCTTTAAAAATCCTAAAATAATATATATCTTTTATTTTAACACACTGAGGGAGATAAAAAAAAATCAGCAATTAAAGCAACATCAACCTTCAGTGCTGATGTTTTTTTTATTTAGGTGAAAGTGGACAAAATAAAAACTTTTCTCTGTTGATGTAAGCTAAGCCACAACTATAAAGTTGATCAAATATCTCAAGTTGAAACATGAAATTCAGGCGGTTAGAAATGCAGTCTGCTTTTGTTGTTTTATAAGCTCCTCCGTTTATTATACTCTGGTAGTTTTAAAAATGTTCCAATTCTTTTCTTCTTTTATTATAAGAAACGTTTGTTGTTTTTTTAAATCGCTGCATCGTAACAGACAGCAGCTTTGTGGGGAGGCGGTTTGTTCATTGTTGTATTTTTTTTTGCTCCAGCGTCTTTCAGGAAACGTTTGGCCTCAACGCGCGTTGCATGAAAACTAAACGGCGTCTCTCTGGTTTTTGAACGGAATAAAAAAAACCCTTTTATTACATTTAAAGCAGAATCTAAATGAACAGAATATTTTTAAGTGTATTGATTTACTCATCTAGTTTGTGTGTGCCTCGTTCTCCCGCTTCCATTCTGCGTGTTTGTAGCATGAACTCCTGAGGCAGATTTATCACTTGGGTCGGTGAAACGCTCCGTCAGCGCGGCTTGGTGTTCGCTTTCTTTGCACAGTGTCCTTGTGGTTGTAATCTCAAAGCCCCGAGCAAATAAATATTCATGACTTTCTGCACAAAAAGGTGTGATTTTTATTATTTTATTGTTTTTATTTGATGCTTTGTGTGTGTGGAGGGTGAATACATTACTGTTATTGAAAAGTGATTAAATTCAAAAGGTGAAGCTCCAAGAATTTTGTTGTTTTGCACTTCAACAACACAAAACCTTACCAAGTATTTTCTAACTATAGAATGGGTTTATTTTGAAAAACTGCAACAGAAACACTGTTTTTGCGTCATGCGAGTCACATGATCAACAACCGGATCTTACTACTGGCGGAAACCACGAAGAAGAAGACAGGAAGTGGTGGGAGGATCAAGTCGTGGCATGTTTTTAGTGACTTATTTTAGCTTTCTATTTAATGGAAACACCACGATTGAGAATTTTGTTTTGTTTTTCTTCGGCATTAGCAGAACATTGACAAACACGGCAACTTTTCCCACTGTTCCCGGCTGAAACTGAAACATCGCAGGGCAGCAGAAGAAGAAGAAGAAGAGCCTTGCTCTCCACGGCACATCAAAAACCAGCCTCCTTTTTTTTATCCCTGCCATTTTAAACAGAGCTTCTCTAAGCCAGTGACCATCCATGGCCTCCTTTTCATCCGGCGCTTTGAAGCGCCGAGTTGTTGGTTCAGGCCTGAGCCCGGGAAACGACGGGCAAATTGGATGCTAATCCTCGTCTGAGCAGCCGGGACGTCAGGTGCCAGGGCCCATTCCTGCTCTCCCTCTGTAGCCTTTGTCTTCGCCTCCACCGCCGGGGATCTGTCCAACTCCAGATAAAATCAGGAATCTTTTTTTTCACCTCCTGATGACTCATGGATTGTGATCTGAAAGGGCCAGGTGTCCCGTGTTGTTAAAGAGTCCGGTTTGTTTGGTGCATTCAAAGGTGGGAAGCGGCGCTATATCGGTGCTAACGCCTGCACAGCTTAAAAGGAAAGCTGGGAGAGGGCTTTGTGTCCCTCCGGATTCCAGGGTTCACTATCAGTTTAACGCATGGTCGGGGAAAATCCTCATGTTTTTTTTTTTTCTTCAGATCGGAGGGCAGCTGAGGACGCATCGTACCTGATTTATCAGAGTTCACACCTGAACTGGATTGAAAGCGGTTGGCGTCAGATTTTAATGTGTAGTAAAAGAAGCTATTTACATCTGGAGGATTTTCCAAAACCATTTTAGTCTAAAAAAAACCCGAATTGAATTCAGATTTTGTTTCGTTAGTTCATCTCAAGCTCAATTTAAAGGAGTTTTCTCACCTGATAGTCCAGTAGATTCAGTTTGATTTGGGTCCAAAGTTGCAGCATTTGTTACTTGTTCTCCTCCTCGCCTGTGGGGGCGCTGCACCAGGAGCCACTGAAGGAAACAACATAAAAACTTCTTAAAAAAAGACACCGAGTTCAACTCCCTTCTTCATGAAATGTAAACAAAAATGGAGCGGCGTCAGATTTTACCATTTGTAGGATTTCTCTTTTTTGCGCTAGGCTAGCATGTTTGTTTTGCTTGTATTTTCCCAGAATGCCTTGTGCTGTAGTCCACTTCCTGCTTTTGGAGCGTTTTGCGGTCCGCTTGGTGTTCGCATATGCATTCAAACCACACCAGAGTTTGATTACGAGTTCTTCACACCTCAACAAAAACAAGCAAACCGGACTTTCTAGACAAATGGACTGGAATTTTATTAAAGCTGCAGAACCTTCACAAAAATATGTATTTTTTATATATTTATTAAAACTGTCTCTGTCAGAGCCAGAAGGCAAGCCTTAGCACTGTCAGTCATGCTCATGCTGTTAAATGTGTTAGTGGTGTAGAAGAAGACTATTATTACAGGAAAACCGCTGCCATTGGTGGCTATGCTAACTAGCTTTAGAATTCATTCTGGTAAGACGCTGACCGCTCAGAAGCACTTAACAGAACCACACTATGTAAAATAAGCCGGACTTCCTCCAGATTTGTATTCATTTGGTTTTGAAGCAGTTCCATGAATATTTCTGGATTTTCAGTAAAAGAAACTTTATTATCTATGGCAGCGTTTCACTCTTGCATGAAGCTGTCAGAATATTTCCACCAGCGTTTCCAACACTTTTTCTCCTTCAATGTCGTTTTTTAATTCATTCGCCCTTTAACCGTGTGAAAGCGAATACGAACCAGAACAACATGCTAGTTGAAAGAGACGGATTCAAGTCGTGACGTTTGCTGTTCTCATTTACAGAAAATCTAATTAAAATCAGAAAATACAGAAAATCAGTCGTTCAGAGTGTCAGCATTATTTAAAGTTCAGATCGATTTAATCCGCTCAAAGTGTGTCCAAAGTGCGGTTCGAGGGCCATTTGTAGCCCTTGGACTGATTTTTTTTTTTTGTTGCCCCCAATTGCAGTTGAATAATTTGTTTTTTAAAAATGTTGAGTACAAAAAAAAAGTAATTTTTTAAACCAAACTTTTATAAGAAGTAGAACCATGTTTATCCAAGGAGCTTTGAAAGAAACTGATCCGAAGTTTGATTACATTTGTTAAAACGAGCCTAAAGGAATCGGAGAACTAAACGCCTTTCTGTTAATGCAGCAAATTATTTTAAACATTTGCATTTACACTGAAAAACAAATAAAAAATGCTTCTTTTTTAGCTTGATTTTAATTAGCTTTGAGTACCTTTGACTTGATTTCGGCTCACATGACAATAAGTCAAAACACCCAAATCCCAATTTGTAAAGTATATTTAGAGACAAAAGTTTTTTTTATTTTAAGTGCTAAATGTGTACATATTTTGTACAATTTTTGCTTAATTACTGCTGTGAAAAGGTGTTTTTTTTTCAGCAAATGAGCTTTTTTGTGTCTTCTCCAGCTAACAATGAATCGATTACTAAATTAATCAAAGATTATTTCAGTAATTATTTAATTGTGATTAATCAGATTAACCATTTCAGCAAATGAAAGTAAAGTTTGCATTTTATTTTTACGCCGGTTTATCACATACAGTCCCAGTGACACACCTTCACTTTTGTACTTGTAATCTAAAATTTTTTTAAACTTCACCAAATATTAATATCTGGAGGCAAAAAGGAACCAAATCAAGTTTCTCCTAATTAACTCCTCCATCCGTACAGCGATAAATTAACTGGAAAATCTTTGAAAATAATGACGTCTGCTTCACATCACACACATGCTGACTAAAATGTTAACGGAGTTTTTCAGATCCGTCGGGCTGCAGCTGCCACAATACATCATGCTCTTTCTAGTGATTCTTATTTGTTTGTTTTTTCGGTTGATTTTCTCTCTTTCTGCAGCTGTAGATACAGACTGATGAGTTGTATTTTCCTCTTTCTTTCCCTTTTAATCTTTTCCAGCAACTTTCTCTCTTTCCTTCTGTCTCAATTAAACCTGAATAAACTTCTAATCAACTTTTACGCATATATGAAGTGAAGCGTCACAGCAAAAGCTGTAACTCTCCTCTTGGGAAGGTAAATCTGTTGGCGCCTCACTGCCAGACATTGTACGTTAAAAGAATGAATAAATGTACTTTAAAATATCTAAAGTATTAAAATAACTGGAGAAAACTCAAACTTTCTACATGTTAGTTTTCAAAGAGTATAAAGTTTTAAAATAACCGAGTTGGGTTTAAACTTGGACTGGTGCGAGTTTCTCCTGATGGTTTGTTTATTAATAGTGAGGAAAGATTCACACTATGACCATAAAATGACCATTAAAACGGCCAGTTTTATTCCCACCTTCCCCGTTTTTAACAAGCCCAAAGCCGTGACGTGAACCGACATCCTGCAGGCAGCTGGATGCAGAACCGCCAACAGTAGAAGAAGAGAAAACGCGTTCAGGTTGGCTAAATGGCCCAATTATGTCTGATAGCTGTAGCACCCGGCCAGTGAGTGAAATGAAACTGCAGCAGGGGAAATGAATGTTTGTGTTTGTGTCAACTCAAGAAGGCTTAATATCTGGGTATGAAAATATGCATTTAGCCAGAATCCGTCTGCTTTGCTTTCACTGTTGGTGTCAGAATTTTTTTTTGCTGCACTCGCTCTGAAATTAGTTCTGAATTTCAAGCTGAACTCAGAATGAGGAGGAAACAAAACGATGCCAGAGGAAAGGTAATAAGCAGCCTTGTTTTGACGGATGACGCAAAGACAGACGACGGTTTACTGAGGAGACGGAAAACCAAACGTTCAAGAGAGTCGTTGCTCTACGTTTAGGCTGATGCGAATTTCAGACGAGCGACATCTGGATCTCTGAACTAAGACAATAATGTTCTGAAATTATGTTAGTTTTACTTCAATGTAACGAGATGCAGAGTCCAGTTAATCCACAGGAGATTTTTCCAGAAGTCCTGGGGGTCGTGAGGAAGCCGTCAGTTTCTGGTGATGATCCATTTTTTTCTTAATTTGTGTTTTTCCTGGAATCCAAAAGCCTTAGAAATGACTTTGAAGCAGAAAATAATTACATGTGAAGGAGACGTGTCAAGAAAAATAATTTGAAAAAGAATTGTTTGGACATGTAGGCCTGTCGCAATAAATCAATTAATCGCATGATCAATTAAAATAAGCTCAATAATTTTGCATGATCTTTCATTTCTCTCTTTTTTACAAAACCTGGATGACAAAAGTTTTCAGTTTGCTGCTTTCGTCTCAATCCTTTTTTGAAGGTCAGTTTTTGTTTTTCATAATTCATTTGTTGTTTTGCTTTTTTAGTTTGGATATTTAAAATATCTTTCACTTAGAGTGTTAAATATTTATTAGAATTTAAAGTTTGACTATGTGTTTTTGCATTATCATGCCATTATTACTTGACAATGATCTCAAAACAACAATAATGTCATTTATCGCGATAACTTCTGGGACAATTTATCATCCAGGAAAAAAAAACTTTAACAGTTTGGTGGGTTTTTCCATTCTTAGTAAATTAAATCATTCTTGAATTTGTATTTTTCTCTCATTTTTCTTATCTGCTACTAAATTTTATTTGACAATCACATGTGTCAAACTCAAGGTCCGGGGGCCAAATCTGGCCCGCCGTAGCTTCTTATGTGGCCCTTTAGTCTCCAAACTACCAAATAATTCCCACCAAATAATTATCATTTTCACAAGTCTCCAAAATTCACACAAAATCAACAGATCCCCACATTTTTCTGATTTTACTGCGATTTTTTTTCTCACATTTGGTCAAAAACGTATTTAGGTCAGTGCTGCCTCAGCTGTACATTAGCGCCAGTATGATAAATATTCCTCATAAACATTTCTAAATCAGCTCCACAAAATTTGTAATTTTTAAAAGCAAAACAAACCACTAAAACAATCAGAAAATCCTGGATGTTCAGTATTATTTAATTTTAAGGATCACTCATTGAGTGCTGAAGCAAACAGTTATTTATTAGTATTTTAACGGTTCGATGGGTTTTATCAGAGCGTTCGGCCACAACCGGCCCTATAAGAACATTCAGATTTTTGAAATGCTCAAAATGAGTTTGACACGCCCGAATTAAAACATTTAAATGTGTAAATCTGTAAGCAAACATGTCAAACTTAACCTTCATGAGACAATTGGGACCAAATTGAACTTTAATTAGACCAATTTATTATAATCCAATCAAGGTGTACTGATCTAATTACACAGAACATCCAACCCAAACACTGTGTGTGGTTTCCAGTTCAGCTCGTCTAACTGAGTCTTCGTCTGATTCCCAGTCTTCTGCTCACAAAGGGAAGAAATGGAGCAACTGCTCAACACGGCCGGCGTTCAGCCAGGGTCGCGTAATTACCCGACTCAAAGCAGCCTGGGAAATTATCTGGGTGAAAAAAATCGCGTTTCCTAATTTTTTTTTTTCTTTTCAAACAGAAATGGATGTAATGCTTAGAGATTGCTGCAATCATGGAGGTACAATCATAAATCATCAATAGCACCATAGATACCTACCTCCAGCTTCAAACTCCACAGGAATGGATTTTAACAGGCTTTTTGTTCTGCTTATATGTTATTATTTTCAAAAATATAAAGAAAATCCTTTAAAATAGCTTTTTTTTATACAATAGAACAACGTGAAAATGAGACGGTAGCAACACAATGGAAAATTAAAGCTGCGGCTGATCGTCTTTGCACTGAAAGCTTCTCAGCCGTCCTTTCAGGATTGCTTTTGTCAGCTGCTGTTTTCAACAAACCTTTTATCTTTAATTGCAGAAAATTGGATTTGTAGTTTTCTTACATGAATCTACGTTTTCTGCTGTGATACGATGATTATCTTAAAGCAGCTCTTCTCCACTTCCAGGCTGTTTAAATGCTGTATCAAGGTGCTTAAATGTTTGTTGTTTTATGTCTGAATGCAAATGGAGAAGTTGGAGCGGCAGTATTATTCAGATGCAGTGGCAGCTTAAAAAAGGAGGAGGAACTGGAGCGGCGGGTCCGTGTGGATCCTCTCCATCACCTGATGGGGAGCAAAATGACTTTGAGGAATTTAATGTCTGAAAGAGAAGCAGGATTAGAAATGGCCGATGAAGCAGATGAAAAAAGCAAAGGCAATGTTGTCTCAGCGTTCTGATAACACAGCTGCAGCATCAGGTCTTTATTGCACTGTAGGCATTTTTTTCCCAATTCACTGCTGTGTGCAGAAAAACAATAATCAGATCTGATCGTCTCTCTGGACGATCAGATCCAGTGTTTGGAACTAAAATCTGATGAAAAGTATTTTGAAATTAACTTGTAAAAAGATGCCTAACTTAAAAATGGTGGACGTTTTTCACGAATATTTCTGTGTAAAAACTATGTAGGAACAAAATTAATGAATTTGATTAATTATTGCAGAATGTCCAGACTTTGCTTGGTGATTTCTGCCGTGATATAAGGCTTTCCTAAGGTTTGTCCACATATGTTAATATCTTGTTTGTAAAATCTGAGGTTTTATATCTTTTATGTTCAAAACGCAAAAGCGAAACAGGCCAAACATGGGATTTCCATCTCTTTTCATCCCTTCTAAGATATAAACAGAAACTTTCTGTAAGCAGGAAAGAAAGAAAAACTACATTTGGACTATTTGAGTTATTATAGCGGAGTAATAAAGTCATCTGATGGTTTTGATTGTGTCTTTTTTGTGCTGATAGTCTGAATGGTTTAAAGGTTTCATGTTCAGCTCCATCCCAGCCTCACAAAAACAGACAAAAATATGCAGTGAATAAATACATTTTCAATCAGTTTGAGTTAAGAACATTTACGTCACACTAAGGCTCTTCAACTGTGTGTATATATTACATTTTAAATTGACATTGGTGACTGTGTAGACCTGGCTGTATTGGCTTATTGCGAGGCAACGCAACAGAACATTTTCCCCCATATCGACTCTGTACTTGGTTGCCAGGTATGCGGGACGGGGAAACGTCGTCACAGAACCCAGAAACGGGCCGGTTCTGCCCGCTTCACCGCACAGCCGGCGGTTCATCTGTCCTCTGACGGCTCATTGTGTTGATGGCAGCAAAATGCTAATTTGCACTGAGAAGTCAGTTTTAAAAGAAGCACGACCCGTCCGCAGCGCCCTCCAAATCATTCATACCTTTTTCATATTTTGGAACATCTCCACCACAAGTTTTATCCTTTTTTATTAGGATTTTTTCACAAATGGAAATCTGAAATGCACAACTTGCTTTTACATGCAGCCCCTTCATTCCAGGAGCTCCTAAATAAAATCCAGTGAAATTAACTGTTTTCAGTAAATGGATCCTCAATTAGCTGTAATAATAAACTTTATTTGAGAAACGTTTCCTTGGAAAAACAAAGTTTTCACAAATTAAAAAGAAAAATTGTCACCATGTTGTTTCCGCCGCAATGCATCCTGGGTAGATGATCTACGCCACGTGTTACGTCCAACTTCCAGTCGTTTTTTGCGCCTTGAGTAACATTCAATTTGAACCGGACGAAAAAAATATATCTAGCGTCCTGGTCCACACGCCACTCCACTCCACTCCAGTAGGTGGCGGCAATGCACATCTCAATGCTGCTTGCCAGCCACCACAAAAACGAAGAAGAAGAAGAAATGGAAGGAGGACGAAACGAATGAAGAGAAGAAATTTGACCGAAAAATCAGGTGTTTTCTGCAAAGGGCTCCAGTTTCTAACTCAAGCTGTTCATGGTGAGATTCGAGTGTTAAATATTTTCTCAAATGGTGTGTTGAGTGTTTTAAACATCCATTAATTATCTTCCTGTTTGGCTCCTGCTAATGGTGCTAGCTCTAATATATTAGACAGGACTCCACAAGTCGATTTTATTTCGTCTTCTTCTTCTTTTTTTGTGGTGGCTGGCAAGCAACATTAAGATGTGCATTGCCGCCACCTACTGGAGTGGAGTGGAATGTGGACCAGGACTCTAAATATACATTTTTCCTCCGGTTCAAATTGAATGTTATAACGGCACACAGAAACTTTGAGGCGTTTTTTTTTTTTTTTTTTTTTCTCATCCCAAATGTTTGTGGTTTGTCCTCACCAGCTTCCGTAACCTTCGCTTCTCGCTTTAGCTTATAGATCTGCGTCCTGTACAACCGACCGGCGTCCTGCATGTTCTGAGCAGGTGAAAGAATGGCAACGTGCAAAACATGATGAACACGCAGTTTTGTAACAATGAGTTTTAGAAATCACAAACAGCAACTTTTAGGAAGATTACTGCATATTTAGGCCAACATGTTCAACTAATCGTGGATTTTAAGAATATTTTTATTGACTTTTCCTTGAGACTTTCTTTAAAGGAAATTATTGTTGAGTTGGTTTTGTTTGTATTTACCCAGAATGCCTTGCACTGTAGGTCATTTCCTGCTTTTGCTTGGCGCTAATACATGCATTCAGACCTAGACTAAAGTTTGCTTTTTTTCCCCCACGTCAGAGTTCGATTACGTATTCTCACCTCCCAAACAAACCAGACTGTCTAAGCAAATTAACAAGGTTTTTCTTTTAAAAATACCTTATTAACAAATAGATGTAAAAACGGGCATGACGTTGAAATAAAAAGACTAATAAATATAAAATCTTTGAACTTTCAGATGAATCCCCTGACCATCGTTGTGTTAAGCCTCCCTGAAAACAAAAAGCAAAACGTTCATTTTCTAACTGACAGAACAACTCCCCGTTTCTCGCCAGAGTTGACTATAAGCTCGTCTTGCTTCATAATGTGGTCGTGTCCTTCTGCGTTTCATTTCTTATCGTCGTCCCTTCATGTCCAAGCCAGGAAATTCATTTTGCAGGAAGTCCTCCAACAACGAAACACTCGGCTCACATCCAGCCTCAAACACCAGACAAAACCCTCACAAGCCACTAAACGTGAAATAATTTAAAGAATGAATTACATCAAGGCATTTTCACCCTCACATGTTTGCCTCTTTGGGCTGAGCGAAGCGTCGGGTCTGGATATCGGCACAACCTGCTGCTCGTAAGCAGCTTCTCTTATTTCATGGGCCGCTTTCACCACTCAGACGGATTTTGTAGAATCTTAATTAGCCGTTCCCCGCAGACTGATTAGATGGTTGAAATGCTGCTGATGCTGTGATGTGATTACTGTGAATTGTTTCGCAGATGCCCGGCTCTCAGGCCGAACGTGCCCAGACTCTCAGAACGTATCGTTTGCTTTCCTTTAATCCGCCTGAGATGTTTATGCTCTCTTCTTTGTGGTTTTCCTCTTTCCACATCCGTACAGTTTTTACTTCAGTCCAGAACGACGCCAACCATAAGACGGCATGTTAGGATGTTTTGTTTTGCTCCCTCCATCATTTCGCAGCATGAAAACACCGCCTGACCTCCTGCTGTGACGTAGACCTGCCCCAGAATTAGAGCGTTCGTTTAGCAGAAGAGGTGAGGGGCTAATTGGCCTCAGTGTGAAATGTTTCGAGTTGTGACAGGCTTCACGTGTCAAGTTGTCAAAAAAAACAAAAACAACCCAGCTATGGAAGCACTTTAGGTAAAAATGTTTTAAAGGGGATTATTCAAAATTTAAATTTCATACTTTTTTGTTTTTTCATTTGCATCTTTCCTGCTTCTAAAAACATCCCAAACATTAAGAAAAGAAAAAAAAACACCCAGCCAGTCTTTGCAATAAGTTGAAGTTTTTTGGTGTCTGGAAAACTAGCCGTTAAAAAACGTCTGGAATGTAACGCCACAAATCACCAGGCACTCCCCGTTATCTGGTAACCCCAGCAGAGCTCTGCCCATTACCTAGCAACAAAATGAAGCTCCAGCACGGCAGGTCAGCTGGTTTTATAGCTGTACAATGGCTGCTGGAAAAGACGCGTGTTTTGTTGTTGACTTAACTTCCAGAAACCACTTGCTGCATCCTTGTTGGTTGTGCAGTAGGCTCCACTTCTGCTTTTCAAAGATGTATATTTGTATGATCGCGCATCTGTTTGCAGCCATTTTCTCATGTGAGTGTAAAAGATGGGCCGGGGGGGCGTGGCCATCAGCAGCTTATTTGGGTTTAAAGTGACAGAACCCTAAAATGGCTCAAAATGGGCAGAACTGATCAGATTAAAATCTCATTATCTAAGAATTATTTAGTGCAAAAAAAAAATGTAATGAGCGTGTTTTTATTGATCTATCCTAACCTAAGGAAGCACAACAGGTCACCTTGAAATCATAACACCATGATTTACAGTGGGAATATAAATAAGTGTGTCTCTTTCTGGAAATGTACCTTTTGTTTAATTCCTCCTGCATTTTTCAAAAGTAGCTGACAGGTAATGATTTTATAGCTGCTTCCTGAGACGCATTAGGCTGAGATTTTCTTCCTCCACCACTGAGTTTTTAAGTGATCCTTCAGAGTGACAAATGGTCAGGAGAGGAGCGAAGCCAGCATTGACTCTGAAAACCAGATTAAAAACCTCAGCTTGGCTCAGACTTTAAATTAGTCTGAACTCGGCGGAGAATCAACAAGCCGAAGGCATCTGCGGAGGTTTATTCTGCCAGGAAATGAACTGTTGGCTGTTTGGAAACACGAGACGCGACTTAAAACCAGAAATGTCCACAAGTCGTTTACGCAAGTCCAAGTTTTGAAGGGGAAGTCAATTTTAATGCTTCTAGGGGCCAGTGTCTGAAGTCAAAGGAAACTCAAGTCTCTGATATCGTTTAGCGACAAACGGGACTCAAGTTTCTGACAGAGTCAAATCTCAACTCTCCACAGCCTTTTAGAGGGAAGCCAGAGTGAAGTTTTTGGAGTGCAGATCATTTAGTCCTAAATATTTGATATGCGAGTCAGTAGCCTCAAGAACAACACAAGCTGAGTTTCAAGTCTTTGCGAGCAAAACCGCGTCTAGTCCAGAGTCGTTTGGACAGAAGTCGAGTCTCGAGCCTTTGGCTGCGTTCGCTCAGCACGGCTTGTTTTTGTCACTCTCATTACTTTGCACCTTTTGAAAAAAAAAAGTTTAAAATAAAAATATTTCGATTGAAAACTGGGGTGAAGTCTGAAACCAAAAAGCAAAAGTTTTCCGTTACAAAATAAAAAACAACTGAAGTTTAAAATGAAGTAGTGACACAAGCCCTGTAGGAAGCTTCTGGGGTTTGTTAGCCAAGCGAAACATAAATTAGTGAATAAATTTACTGAGACAAGCCTCAGGGATCAGCTTTTTTTTCTGCTTTGAGTTTTTAAGTTCCAAAATTCACAATAAACACGTAATTTGAAAATCAATTCTTTTGGTTTTTCTGAGTTTTCTACTAACTTCACATCTTCTTACCTTAACTGTAATTAAACTCTGGATTCGTTGGTTGTTTAAGCACAGATTACGTCCACCATGTTAATTTTTGATTCACAGCAGAACTTTGCTGATTACCAACACTTCCTCTTATCTGACCTCCTTTTAAATAAGCTCAGGGTTTTATATTAACTCTCCGGACAGCGTAATTTCCTCACAATAGTTGTACGTTAGAAAATGCTGGAACCGAACTGGTGATATGATCTCTCCTCATTACTGACTGCAGGTCTGTAAAGTGGCTGCAGTTAAAGCCGTTCCTTAAAATATTCTGTCTAGTGATGCGAGTTTTAGTGTTACAGATAAACTGTGTGGCCGTTTGGGACGTAACCTAAGAGTTTCCAACAGGACTTGGTGGAAACTAGGCAGGTTATCAGCAAGATCTGATGCCACTCAGAAAAACTATTAATTCTTTCAATAGAAGTCAAATAATAAAAGCCTATGCACTCTGTAGTTCTTAGTTCCTGTTGCATCGCAGCTTTTCATTTATCTCAGCTCTCTATGATCATCACTTGTGATCATGGCTGCTAAAGAAAGTGAGTTTTGCTCTGAATACATCAACACCCAGCATCTTTTCACCTTTTATCCAGGTAAATCCAAACACTCGCGCCATGTGATCATTTTGACTGATCGCCTCAGGGATTGTCGTGCGGATGACGTGACTGAGTGATGGGACAAAATGTAGCGGCGTGATGCTTCGGAGCGGCCGAGTCATCAGGGTCGCACCTGGAGCAGAAGCGCAGGCCACTTCTGATGCCAGGCACACGGGACGGAAGCCCATCCTGCGCCTCGGAGACGAGCCTGAACCTCGTCAGGCCGAACAGAAAATGTCTCGCAGAGTAACGAGGTCTGAGCTGCTAGTTTCCATTTTGCAAAATGCCTCAGAGAAGCTGGAGGTTCTTTCGTTTTTCAGTCATTTTAAAAGCCAACGCCGCACGTTATCAGACTGACAATTAAAAATGAAGAAACGTTCATTAGGAAATGTCCCTGTGGCAGCTGAACTTCCTCCTAAGCATGAAGCAGAAGTTCATTCTGCTGCTGCCCACACGCGCGCCCTGCTGACCAAACATTCGGTGGCGTGAAGGCGAGCCATCTGCATTCCTGCAGACGGATCCGGAGCGTCGGGAGGAGCTTTCCCACTGCCGTATCACTCACCGCCCAGTGGGCTCGTTTTGAAACGCTCGGCCTATAAATGCCTACATCAAGGCTCAAACAGCAGACAATTAGGTTTTTTTTGTTGTTGTGCTTTTGAGTGGAGGATGATGGATGTTTTGGCGTATGTTGGGTGAAAGCAGAGAAAGTCGGCCTTTATCACCCGTCACTCAGCGACTTTATTCTCAGAGCTTTAAAAACCAAAAGCGCCGCGGGAGTGGAGGGCTCAGCTGGCTTAAAAACGCTCCCAGAGAGGATTCCTCTCTGAAAAGCTCAAATTATTTCTGACACAGTCAAACTAAAGAATCTTGACAGTGGCAGCACATTTATGATTTTTTATTTTTTTTTACCAAATTATTGGTAGTTATTGGGAACAGAAACCTCAGTTTCTGTTCCCAATAGTTATAGATTTTCAGTTTTCCTTTTCTCTGTTGGTGAAGGTTCTTGTGGCCGTTGTGATAAACGGACTTGAATCGAGCTGCTTCGCGTCGCGTCGCAACGTGGCTGCGTTTCCGTTGACCTCAGAATTATACATCTGCTTAATGGAAACACGGCAATTTTAACAAAAAGAAAAAAACTTCTAATTCTTTGATTAAAAAGTTTTTGCATTAGGATGAGGTTGTTTTTCGGATGTATTGAAATTAGTATATTTCTCAGAATTGCAATGGAAACTCTTTTCTTTGCATTATTCGAGTCATGTGACCAACAAACGGACCCAGAAACAAGGAAACGACAGGAAACAGCCGGAGGACGACGCCGTGGCGACTTTTATTAACGACTTATCGAGTGAACAAACTTCACGTTTGATTTTAATTGTGTTTGGAAGAACTGCAATTACGAATTTGTGTTTTTTTTCTTCATTAACGGAAGACGAACAAAGTTTTGTGCACATTTGTAAATTAAACGCAGACTGTGGTGCTCCCTCTTATTTTCTTTAAATATGAATATTGAGTTGATTTGAAGTAATTGCTTCTCAGCTGTATTTTATTATTGTCGTAGCGGCAATAAACTCATAATTGTGCGTTATTACACAAAAAAAACGCATAAATAAATTTGGGAATCTGTTGATTTTTCATGAATTTCCATGATCACGAAAAACTGGATGGACTGACTTTCTGTTTGTGGTAGGAGTTGGTGTTTTGTCCACCTTTCCTCGAAGTCTTGCTCAAATTCTTGCTTTTATTTTCGTTTGTTTACGCCTCGACTCCATAACGGTTACCATAGCAACCAGTGTTTCATCGTTTCCTGGTTCGTTGGTTGGCGGAAAAATAGATTTTGAGGTTTGCGCGGATCAATTGAAGCAAATCGATTGGGATTTTTAACTCATTCCAGGTGTTTGGCTGTTTAACAGGAAACAAATCGGATCAGGAAGTAAATTTTTTTTTTCATTTTATTTTTTTTATAGATCTAGCTAAAGACGCTTGCGTGTGTAAAATTTTCAGGATATTTTTCAAAAATAGACTTCCTATTAATTAGCATTTTTTTCATATTCCAGCAAACTGTCATCTAACTTTTGGACTGAAATACATTTTCTTAAATCACTAACAACACTTAAACCCACTTTTATTAAACTGTCCGTTTTTAATGCTTGGATTTAGAGACACTTGGGAAGTAACAGTCGAGTGCCGGCGCTTCAGATGCGTCTAGATGGGGAGATGAAGTTAATAAATGTGGCAATTAGACAAAGTTTGACCTTTAACTTCTTTACTTATCTCCATACAGAAACATCTTAGCTGAGGTTCTGTTGAATTAGTTCGCTGGAAAACAGTTAAATTACCCAATTTTGTCTTCCTAAAGTCCATCTTATCTTACAACCTCGTCCTCCAAGTCTTTATTACAACCAACTGTAATTTCCTGGGATAAAATGCATCGTATTTATCCGTGATGTAGTGTACAGAGAGGATATTTGACGGTCAGCAAAGGAAGCATTTAATCCTGTGGAGTCAAATATAAGGTCTGATTAATTATTTCAGCCAGTTTTAACGGTACGCATCGTTTCCACGTTGGGCAAGAACGTTATCATTTCCACAGTAACAGTTTGTAGACCAGGTCTTCTGAATTATGCAAAGAAAACTCTGCTACAGTGAAAGGAAAGGCAGATTGTCTTGGTTGGAGTTAAACTCAGGAAATAATAAAATGAACTCCATTATTCTTTTTGCTTTCAAGGACAAACACGGACCGACTCTCGAGTCGCTCTAAAGGTCCTGATGTTTCATTGAGAATTAATATATTCACAGTTTGTTGTTGAAATGTACATTTTTACTGAGTTTTTCAAGAGTTAAAATGTGACGTTTTAGAAACTTTTAGTGTGTTTTTTAGTAGTTTCATGTTGTTTCGCCTTCCTGCTGACAAACCAGCAGGGGGTGTAACGCACTCAGAATGTTTCATCCCTCCTAAACTTCCACTTCATTCCTGGTGATTTCAGTGCAGTGAAACTTTGAGGCCGAATCAAAGGAACATTCAAGATTTCTGCTTGAGAAGACGTTTTTTTTAAAACATGAGTAAATTTAAGTGATGTTGTGAATCAGGGCTGGTTTAAGTTATTCACATAATTTGTTGATTGATTCAAAACCACTTGTTAAAATATGAGCCTTTAAAGATTCTTGGTGCAGTTTATTTTTAATATGAACCGTTGTACAGCGCAGATGGTAAATAAATCATGAATTTCCACAGCAGGATTTTACAAAAATACAAAGTTTTTCTTCAGTGTGCAGATTGTGTGTGTGTACAGATCGACGGTATCTCATTAGAAATGGAGGATTGGCAGGAAGCAGAGGATTCTGGGTAATTAGTTGGGCTTTCAGGAAGATCACTGAGGAATAATGGGTGAAGTTTGTAAAGTTACGCTGTTTAATATGTAAAAAAAATTAGTTATTTATAATTTAAAAAACCTGGGAGCTCACTTTTCAAAGTTATATATTCAGTGTTCATTTGTCTAAGAATATTTATATCCAAACTGAACATTTAGCTGCAATGCTAAATAGTTAGCAAGTCAAATATTTAGTTTGAAGCTAAATATTTAGCTTACTGCTACATATTTAGGTAATGAGCAAATTCACTTGCTGATAACACAAACTACCAAAATAACTTGTTTCTAGGCAAGTTAATTTGCATATTAGCTAAATATTTAGCTCTGAGCTAGCTCAATAGCAAGCTAGCTAAATATGAGTTAGCCAAACATTTAAATATTTAGTAGCCCAGCACTAAATATTCAGCTTCCAACAAA
The DNA here is from genome assembly GCA_903067095.1 of Girardinus metallicus. Taxonomy (NCBI): domain Eukaryota; kingdom Metazoa; phylum Chordata; class Actinopteri; order Cyprinodontiformes; family Poeciliidae; genus Girardinus; species Girardinus metallicus. The sequence goes on from CAEGAE010039145.1 coordinate 23,706, forward strand.
TTAGTTTAGCTTGCTAACTAAATATTTAGTTTGCAGCTACATTTTTAAAGTTGACCTAAATATTTTTGTTTTAAGCTTAATATCTAGCTTAACACTAAATGTTTGCTTGCAAACCAAATGTTTATCTTGCAAACTAAATACGTAGTTTGCAGCTAACTAAAGTGGAGCTAAATACTTAGTTTGAAACTATATATTTATCTTGCTAAATAAACATTTAGTTTGAAACTAAATTTTGACTGATAACTCTAGATTTGGTGCCCAGCAGAAGATGAGCAACGTTTGTCAGATTCCAGAGTAGATTTAGTATCTGTACCATTAAAATGTTTCTCTGAGAAACGCTGAGCTGCAGAAGAAGATAAAAATCACAAATGACCTGTGATTTCACCTGAACTCCAGACTTTTTACTTGACGATACTTTATAATGTGGCTTTAAACAGGAAATATGGTGTTTTTCTCTCTTTTTTTGTAGATTTGTGGAATCAGCAGGCAGATTAGAATTTAATATTTATTTTTACTTTATTTTTTCTGTGGTGTTAACTGGGCTGATGGTGATAACGCGGACAGCTCTCCCACTGCAGACATGGTGGAGGTACTCGGTAAACTCGGCCCATTAAACACCTCCAACCACCATTATTGTCACCCTTAGCAAAGATGCATCCATGAAATAAACAACCTTTTCCTTCAGATTGACAAATCCAACCATTAATTTTAATGCAATTATTGAATGGGGGGAAAATTCACCTCCAATGTGGTTAAATTAAAATAATTTTGTAAAATGTATGAGTTAAAACTCTCCAACCAAGCCCGAAGAATCTGAATTAGGTTTGATTAACTTTAAATTATAATCTACATTAATTTGAACTACAAATAATAATATCATATTCAAGGTTATGACACAAAGTACAATTTACTGGATTTTTGCACAAACTTGAACCCAAATCCTTTTTTTTCTTCGTCTTGTTCAATTACCTGAATAAAAAAATAAAATTAAGTTTTTTTTTTAGTTTTTTTTATGTGTTGCAAATCCTTTATAAATAGTTGGAGAAAATAGTTTGGTTGAAAACAAAAAACATTTAAGGGAATACTAAAAACTGTTTCTCTCCTGGTTGAAGATGTTCTTCCAAACACTTTAAAAACGTCGCAGTTCTGTCACTTTTCATAAATTATGATAAAATACGCTTTCAGATTTTCAGCGACTGTTATCAGTAGAGAGTGAATTACTGTATATATCCCCCCCGCCGCTGCCGGCGTGCTCACACTAATCCTTTTATCTCAGCGTCCACATCGCCTTACCTTCTGCAGCCAATTACAAAGTGGGGAAAAGTTCGATGTTAGCCTAACAACCAGGAAATAGATTGTTTTTACAAAGAAAGGAGGTAGTTTCCACTTAGATCATTAAAATCCAATACGCAGTAAACACTAAATCAACTCGTTATGTGTTCTTTACTCTGTGTGGTTAAACATATGAGTGAGAAGATAAGGTGCAGATAAATCAGCATAATAATGTGGAAGCGTATAGAAATCTGTGCTGTGGGGGGAAATGCGTCGTTATCTGGATGCTCATTACAGATAACGATGTCAGTTTCTGAAAGGAGAACTCAGAGATGTAAAATACGCCTGATGATATTATATCTTGACTCTTATGTTTACTAGTAGGCCTGTTGCAGTAAAGCAATCAATCACATTATGAAATAAATCAAGCTCAATAATTTTCATTTGATTTATAGTTTTTCCTCTTTCTACCAAAAACTGGATGATAAAAGTCTTCAGTCTGGTGTTTTGGTTTCGACTATCTCCTTTTTTAAATGACAGTTTTGTTTATAGAGGCTTCATAACTGACTTCATTTGTTGTTTTCTTTATTTATTTTTGATATTTAAAATGTCTTCCAGTTCCAATGTTAAATCCTCATTAGAATTTAAAGTTTAGTGATCTTTGAAAACGTGTTCATGCGTTATTATGCCATTACCATAATAATACTTGAAAATGGTCTCAAAACAACAATATTATCGTTTATCGCAATAATTTCTGGGACAATTTATAGCTGGTGACGCACACAGTCACTAGAATTGATTTAAGTTCCTGAAGTCGTGCTGGATGATCATGAAAATGGTCACAGCGTCTTTATGTCTTGTCTAATTTCTGTCAAATATAGCTTAAATTAAAGCTGAGAAAATTGTGATACTTTGATGCGTATAAAATGTTTATCCTCCCTGTCAGTTTCTGTCAAGATTCAAGTGAGGACTTGGTGAATTTCTGTTTTCATATTGGACAATTAATTTCATTTTACATACCAGCATTTGCTGCTGTCGGAGCCTCAGTCTGTCATGATGTAATTTATCTTTTTTTGACGACATGTACAGTATATCCCGACGTTCTACAGATGAATGAGGCGGTTTGTCCAGTTTTTGTCATTTGTTGAAATTTTGAAAAATTACAGCAGCTGCAGTGCAAAGGGGAAAAAAACCACAGAAAAACTGCTGAAGAATAACTCAAAACCACTTGTTTTCTTCTTTTTTCTCGCTCTATCAGCTACGCTGCACACAGACTCGTTGCCATAGCAACCGACAACAACGCCACCACAGCATTCAACAAAAAAGACACTTCCCACAGAAAGAACAGAATATCCAGTGCCCTGCAGTTTTATGTTTTCAGGCTAGATATTTATTTTGCGATTACTAATAAGTGATCGCTATTAGCTAAGCGAACACTGCAGTGGTAGATTAGCTACCTCTGCTATCAGCTAAGCTAACACTGCAATGGTAGATTAGCTACCTCTGCTATCAGCTAAGCTAACACTGCAGTGATAGATTAGCTACCCATGCTACCAGCTAAGCTAACACTGCAGTGGTAGATTAGCTCCCGCTGCTATCAGCTAAGCTAACACTGCAGTGGTAGATTAGCTACCTCTGCTATCAGCTAAGCTAACACTGCAGTGGTAGATTAGCT
>CAEGAE010039165.1:0-47146 GCA_903067095.1 Girardinus metallicus
TTTTCTGCTTTCACAGTTATGGATATCCAGATGAGAACTACCTGAGCAGAGTCAAGGAGGAGCTGAAGGCTAAAGGCGTCCAGTGAAGTTTTTGTTTTACATTAAGTGAATTTTTAATTCCAGAATCTGACTAATTGAATCAAAATTTACACATTTTGTTCTATCATTTAGATGTTTTGTAATAAATAAAACTTAATGGTTACTTTGAAGTTCACTGAAAGCTGAAGACTTTCTCTCATCTATCAAAATATAAATCACATCCTTTTGAAAGATTTACCTGCTTGTTTATTTGTTCTTTACATTTATCGTGTGAATCATGTGTGTAATTTATATATAACTGTAATCAAATGTAATATGATTATTGGGTTGGGTCTTTCTCAAATAAATTAGTAAATTTACATTCAACAGAATTTGCTTTATTTATTTAAAGCGGATCATTAACATGGTTCAACCTGAAAACCTTGGTAGTAAACGTGGTCCTCGGTAAATGGCGCTCGAATGTAGATGTTTATGTTGTTTTTGTTTGATTACAAGTGTCTTACTATAGAAGCCAAAACACAGAAGAAAATGGAAAACCAGTTTTAGCCTATCAAAGAATAGCTTAAATGGCAAAAACAGAAGTGTAATTAAATGAAGCTGGCCAATCAGCAAGAAAATAATTCAATGTCTAAAACAGAGAAAATAACTGGCCTGAAGGTAAAAGATGTAACATTTTATGGCGTGATGAAAGCAGATCTTGGGGTCAAGAGGTTGCAGACAGTTTGAAGACCCTGAAACACTCAATTGAGGCAATAGTACAGTGTGAAGCACAGTGGCTGTAGCTTCATGCTATAGTGATGGTATTCATGCTAATATTTTTGCCAGATTCCAGGGATCATGGATTGTTTTAAATGCCTCAAAAAACTTGACGTCTTAAGCTGAAGAGGAAATGCAGCAACATAAAAACTCGCTAGTAAGTTTCTCCAGACCAACACGCTTTGTGTTATGGAGGGGTCAGACTAATTCCTGGACCTTGGTCTGATGGAAAATATGTTGGCTGATATGAAACATGCCATTTCTGAGGCCAAGTTAAGACATGTGCAGGAAATGTGGACTGATCCAGTCTGCTTACAGATGGCGGTCAAGTCCATGTGACATATAAGTGTTTGTGCAACTACTCATTATTTTAATAATTAGCAACAAAGCATTTGTCAGTTTATATGTTTTTATAGAAAAAAAAATGTTTTGAAATAGTAAGTTCTCACAAATTTATTATGTTTTGCTTGGAGAAGAATGAGCAAATCACTTTTCCTTTGCTGCATGGAAATAAAAACTCTGATATACTGTATTTACTTTCAAAAAACCCACTTATCACGAAGATGTGTGCCAGTACTGAGCCGAAAACCCATGTTTTCTCTTGAGAGCGTGTTTTAGCATGCATTTTAAAAGAGAGCTTTCAATCAATTACGCATTAATATTGTTAATCATGTACTACAGCCCCTATAACATATCAGTACAAACTGAAAAGTGTTTTATCATCATCGCTACGCTAACAGAAATAAATAACCAGCCAGGAATTATCTTACCCGTCTGCCCCTTTGACCTACTTCACTTTTTAACAGGATGTAAATAAACACTCACGCTCGCTGGTTGTCTGTACAATTTTAAAAATTTTATTTATGACAATATCTCGTTATTTAGTTTGTAAAGTACTCCAGCAAAAACGAAACATTGGTCTCTCTTCAAAAGAACGTCAGCGCTTCCATGCACGGCGTACTATATAAAAGCTATGAGCCATTTCTGATTGAAAAGTAACAAAAATGACTAATCCAAACGAAACGTCGTGGAAACACACATATGATTCTGCAAAAGTGTTCTTTAGGTAAAATGATTGTACTTCTCTGGATTTCAAGACAAAAACAGACACTAAACAGCGCAAAAATAACACTGGACAGGTAAGCAAAGCACAACTCGTCGTCACATTGCAGACTTGTGTCAACTCATCCGAGAGTTTAAGTTATGGCTGACGCGTTTCTGACAGAAGCAGCATTTTGGGGACAGAGGCCGAGCGTAAAGGACCAGACCGGCAGCGTTAGCAGCAGCAGGGGCACAGAGGAGGGAATAGAGAGAGAGAGAGGACTGCTAAGGACAGGATGAACATAATGCACTTCAGACGTCAGAGTCGCTACAGAGCTGTGGACGTACAGACTTTGATTCGCAAAAGGCAAACAGATGCGTTTATTCACAGAGCCAGAAGGGCGTTTTCTGGTCTTTACAAAGAAAAACACAGGGAAATGAAAAGACAAGCAAAACGCTCCAACACTTCCTGTTCACCCAGAGGAAGACCTTTGTAACATAGAGCTAAATAGTGCAGATATGACACCTACTGTACATCGGACTTTTCGTATCTGCAAATCAGCCACCATAACATCTGTAACATCTGTAATCTCCCTGTACGGACACATGCAACATCATCGTCCTGCAGTGACACACAAACACGCCTCCAGAAGCTCCGCTTACTTTACAGCTTACGATAAAAAAAAAAAAAGCCTGCAGTACCTTAAAAGTGTGCGGTTCTGTGCAAGGAAGACAACACAATCATTTTATGAACATTGTTCTCTGCAGGAAAAAAACAAAACAAAAAAAACTAAATGAATGAGGAAAATACTGTAGCTGACGTCTGGTTCGGACATTTTACATGTGCTATACACAAACTTTCTCCCGCTGTCCTGCAGGACGACGTTACGCAACGATTCAGAGAAACGTCAAATTTTTACCCTTTTCTCGCTCAAAGTCGACACAAACAACAAGCAGTTGGCACTGGTTGAAATGGAACATTATGTTTCTCACCTATACAATTCATACAAAAATAAAAAAATTAAAATTGCCCCAATGGTAGCATCTTTTCTTCTGATTTTCCTCTTTCCACTTCACGTTTTTTTTTTTTACTCTTTTTTTACTCACAGAGGTAGTGGCTATTTAGGTAAAGGGTGAGGGACAAAGTGTAAATTAAAAATCTCTCATAGAAAATGCTATTTTGTTGTCTTACTTTTGACCAGAGGAATCTCTAAAGAACAAAATATAATACTGCAATCACATACAAAAGTAGTCCTTCATTTTGTACATTTTATACAGTGTTCACACTTAAGCGATTTTCTCTCACACTTCTTATTGATTTTTTTTTTTTTTTGTAGTTTAGTTTTTTTCTTTAAAAGGCAAGAAGAATTGTGTGTTTCGGAGTAGTATGATGAAGGTGATGGACAGTCTACGCCAGGGGGTCCACCAGGGGCTCCTCGTCTCCACGCGATAGCAGCTCCTTCTTCTCGTCTGTGCTGGCCAGGGAGTTGCGGCTGTTGTGAGCGCCCATGTACAGGGTGGCGTACACGGGGTTTGTGAAGTTGGTGGGCTGTGACGAAATGAGACGAAATAATCCCAGTTAGCAAATACCGTCACCATCTACTGCCTGGCAGGATTATCCATACACTTTGAACTTTTCATTATGTTTCAGCCCCAAGCCTCAATTATTTGATGTGACAGACAAAACAGTTGTCTATTTCTATAAATGCGTGACATGCGTTTGTATTACTTTACTTTGCTGCCCCTAAATAAAAACAAATGCATGGGGCAAGGAGATCATTAATTGAACAAGCAGAGTGGCCAGATGTTACCCTGGAGGAGCTGCAGAGATTCACAGCTCAGGTAGCTTTGGTATAAATGGAAAATGCTGTTGGATGGAAAACTCACACACACACACTCACACACACACACACACACAAAATCACCCCATGGTGAAACATGGTGGAGGCAGAATCATGCTGAGGAGAAGCCGTTTTCAAGCTAGGATTTGGAAGCTGGTCAGGGTTGACAGGAGAATGAATGAAAAAGTCTTCCAACGTTTCAACAACCCTTTAGAAACTGTCTGAAATAGATTGGTTTAGAGCAAAATACAATCGTGTTAAAATGGCCCAGTCAAAGCCCAGACTTCAATCCAAATCAGAATCTGCTGCAAGACTTCATAATTTATCCTTCGGAGGACCCTAGGAGAAATGGGAATTTTTTTTTATTTTGCGTTCCCTCGCAATAACGTGCTGATCAGTTAATGCAGCATAACTGAATACTGAAAGTGTTTCTTACGGTGGCCACAGTCCTTTCTGCTTTAATATAAGATTTTTGTAACATTTTCTATGTATGTTAATATCTTGTTTGTGAGATAACTGAAGTTTTATATCTTTTTCTATATGACAGAAATGCATCACAAGCCTATGTGCAAAATGCCAAAGGAAACAGGCCACGCATGGGGTTTCCATCCTTTCTAAGATATAAACCAAAACTTTACGTAAAAAGGAAAGAAAGAAAAAATACATCCAAACTATTTGGACTATTTCTGAGTTATTATCACGGGGTAATAAAGTCATCTGACTGTTTTGATTGTGTCTTTTGTGTTGGCACTGAATGGTTAATGAAAGCCGTTTTCATGTGCCGTTCCATCTCAACCTCACACAGACATAAACACGCAGTGAATAAATAGATTTTTAAATCGATCTTTGCACCAAAGATTTAAGAATATATAAACACGTTTTCACAGAGGCTCTTTAGATGTGTATATATTTGAAATTGACATTTGTGATTGTTTACAAAATAGTTTTGCGAGGGACTGCAAAATAAACTTTTTCCCCCCCGTCGCCCAGGGGCCTCTGCACTTTCCATCTCATCTGATTGAGCGTCACCTTTTCTTTTTTTTTTGAGAGCAATGGACTAAAATGTCCATCTGTAAATGTCCAAAGCTGGAGGAGAAATACACCAGACCCTCAGAAAAAAGATGCTCTATAAAGTCCTCAAAGTAGCAAAAAAAATCTTAATATGTATTAATTTTTTTACACTTCATATGTGACTCTTTGTGTTGGTCTGTCACAAAATACCCATAAAATAAAATTATGTTTATGACTGAAATGTAACCGGTAAACAAATTCAGGGGCTATGAATACTTTGGAAAGACAACGTATTCAGGACTGGTAGTTTTATCTACCTTGTCTGGGTCCAGAGTGAAATCTGCATCCAGGAGCTCCCCGGCATCATCGTCTGGCTCGCCCTCGTAGATCTTGTAAGCGGGGTTACCGATCTCCACGTTCATGGCCCCGTTGGTCATCCTTTGGTGCTGGAAGCCCTTCGCCCTAAACATCAAATTCACAGTCAGATTTTAGGTTTCCTGATGTGATTTCATTTGAGCCTGATCACTGCAAGCAGGGAAATGTCCACCACAACAAAGACACAAACACAAATCAGCAGCACTGATGTAGCGAAGGCCCAGACCATGTGGGCCTGGATATTAAGCTCTTTATCTTACTGCAAATCCATCTTAAGTTAGTTTGTCTTCACAGAATCTCCTATCTCTTATTATGAAAGAACAATGCCACAATACAAACCACACCACAGTACAATACAGCACAATGATGGACAAGAACATCAAAGCTCTAGATCCACAATACAGGCAGATCTATTTAATGTTCTCTTTTTTCAATAGATCTGCTCTGAGGAAACTGATCCTGTAGGCTCAGAAACACCAGTAAAAATGGCACAAACATCGACCACAGCACCCAACACTGCGCAGCGACCAAAACGTATGATTAGGGAGAGGAGAGAGAGTCAGAGTGCAGAACAGAGAAATGCAAAGTACGGAGGAACGCCTGGCAACCATTACCGCAAGCGCTTGGAGCCGGTTTTTCCGGGCCGGCTAGACCTGAGGAGCAAAAGAGATTAGAGAGAGGGGAGAGGGAAAGTGAAATCAACTAAAAAATATAAATAAAAACGGACAGAGAGGGAGAAAGAGAGTACAAAAGTAGAGAGAAATCGGGTTGTCAGAGTGTTACGGACCCTCTCATTCTCTTCCTGTACCACAACAAGGCCCCTGCGGCGAGGAGAACCAGCAGCAGCAGGATCAGCACCGTGACCACGATAGAGGCTGTGCCTGCAAACACACGCACACACACACACACAGAAATGTAAAAAAAAACACACAGCCAATCTGATCATGATTTCAGCTTTCATGCTGATTTCAAGCAACAACTTACGTCCACCTGAACCGGTGCTTTCTGTGGTGTTGTCCACAGACTCACAGCGATGCCCTGACCAGCCAGCAGAGCATCTGCACAAGAGCAAAGGTTTTCATTATCCCACTGCAATGGCACAGTGAGGACAACAAAACCAACACACTGTCCTCCTTACCTGCACTCTGGAAGGAGGGTGATGGGATTTATAGAGCACTGGCCGTTCGCACAGTACTCGTTGGGGTCACATGTGTAACAGCTGGGCTGGTTTCTGCCATTTGGGCAACTAGAGGCGACAGAAAAGAACCAGGGAAGAGAGGTTAATGTTATCCACGATACGAGGAACAATATGGCTGCTTTTGTTGGGATTAAAAATATCACAGATTAAAATAAAAAAAAAAAAAGATCTGAGAATATTTACTGGGTGCAGAAAGAAAATCTATACTTTTTTAAATATATTTTTTAGACAAAATCATGTTGAACTTCTTCTGGTGAACCTGGTTATCATCATCTTGGTGAAAGACCCAATGAACTTATTTTAGAGGTAGGGTTCAATGTTTCTGAAGGTATGTCGTTTTATGGTTGCAATGGAGACTTGGTGCCACTATTTGCTAAAGCTCTCTAACATTTAGCTCCAGAGATTTATCGCCTTCTCCAGTCTTCTCTGTCACAGTTATTTAAACTTCTTAATATTTGTTCTGAATGTAGATATGGACACGTCTGAGCTAGTAACTATTTTGCTGTAGGCATTTCCTGACTCATGATGATCATGATCACATTCCTGATCATGATGCTCTTTAGCTAAACAATGCTGAGCAACTTTATAATCCTCTTTACAAAAGGGAATTATAAAGTTCTATTGGTAAAATATCTAATAGCTATTTTACTGTGCCATTATGTTACTAAAATCAAAGATACATTTATTTAAGGGAGGTTTATTTTCTTTTTTCACCAATAGTGAAAGGTGCGCTATGCGACCGTATCTTACCGACAAGTGAAATCCCCCGTAGTAACGAAGTGATCCTTGGGGATGCACTCGCCGTCCCGACAGTAGTGACACTTGTCGATCTCGCAGGCGTCGCCGATGTACTGCGGCAGACAGCGGCACGACTTAGCGCCGCTCTCACTCTGCAGGCAGGTACCGCCGTTAAGACAGTGGCCTTCACAGCTTCCTGCTCAAACACAGGGACACATGTAACGCTTAATGAACGCGCTTAAGAAACGCACGGCACAAATGGCACAAAAAATAAGATCCAATGATGCTTTTATTAGATTTTGTACTGTAGCTAAAAATTAGGTCTCTGCTCTTTTATAGTCCATCTCTGGTGCTAAAAATCATCTGTTTTCATGATAATTGGCTTGATAATGAATAATAATTTAAGGTATTCCTTTCTGCCACAACAGTAAACAATGGGAACACTCACTATATTGGCACTGGTCGCCCAGGAAGTCAGCAGGGCAGCGACAGGTGGGCTGATTTCCAGCACTGACGGTGCAGTTGCCTCCATTCTTGCAGTAATTCTTGCATGTGTGCAGGTTGCAGGTGGGTCCTGTGAATCCTGTCGGGCACCTGCAGGTAGGAGAGCCTGTGGGAGGACAGATGTGTTAGATGATGAACAAGAAAGGGTCTAAAGAAGTCAAGTCTAAAACTCGTATGTTACCTGTGACATACGAGGGCGTGCATGTGCCTCCGTTCCTGCAGTAGTCCTTGCACTGATCAATCTCGCATCGATCGCCTCTGTAGTTAGGCTGGCAGCGACACTTTGGCTGCTTGTGGGCGTTCAGGATGCAGCTCCCGCCGTTCATGCACTGGATGTTGCAGGGACCACTGGGGGGAGCTGCAGATGACAAAAGCTCAAAGTCATGCGGAAGAACTCTCAATGTCGTCTCCTCATGTTCCTCTCACCGCCCACGTACAGAGAGGAGACAGCGTGGGAGTGGGCAGCTCCACGCAGGTGCCGTTGTCCAAGGTCCGCCCGTTGGGACACGTGCAGACCGGACCGCTGGGGCTGAGCAGACAGAGCCACTCACACTTCTTCCTGTCACAGGGATTGTTCACTGGAAGAAAGAGAAGCAGAGAGGGAGTGCTGAAATGCTATCAACACAGATTACAATTCCTCTGACAACCACTAGAGGGAGTCATTGTGACCCTCAGGTTTAGAGAAGATGTCTGTTGGTCTTTTCAACTGTTTCAGAAACTAGAATAAAAATTGATTTATGAAAATTATAGCATTTCATTTAATCTAAAATCCCTGCATGGTGATGTGCAGAAATAAACAACAATTTAGGTGGTTCAGCAAACACACTTGAAATGTTGTATTAGGACATAAATCATTATTTAATGTCCAAGGCTCTCGGAGACAGAAAGACACCAATGTAACCTCAAAGGTGTTTCGTCTATTGTTTTCATAACATCAAGCATTCTAATGTTTTTATAGCCGAAAATCAAAAGTGTGTGGAGTGTCATCCCATTGCAGTTTCAGTGAAATGATTCAGTTTGTGGTCCTGCTGTCTTTTTCAAACTAACACGTCTTATTTTGGGAGGCAAATGCTGCCACTAACACCAAGTTATTTGTCCCAAACTGTGAAGTAGACTTTTTCATGCATTAGATGAGCAAATCTGGTCAACTGATTTTTTTTTTTCTTCTTTTTTTAAATGTGAGAACCACTTTAGGAAAAGTCATAATCGAGACCCTGGAGGTTCTAGTGTTCAGTAAACATGAGTTGTTGCTGACTTTAAGCTTGTCGTTCTGTTTCTTCTATTTCCTGGCTTCACTCACCATCAGGCTGCTTGTATCTGTGGTGCAGCACCAGATCCGTGGCGTGGTTCACGCCATTCGCCAGGTTCTCCACGGGTCCTCTCCCGAACTTGTTCACTCTGAACACAGAATTGTTCATGTAGGTGACGCCGTAGATGTGGTCCTCAAAGACGTCGATGCTGAACGGATGTCGGAGCTCTGCAGGAGAAACAGACGCAGCAAAGACAGGAGCTGAGTCCTGGACTAATAAAACATGTGTAAGGGGTCAAACTCAAGGCCTCAGGGCCAAATCTGGCCCGTCATAGCTTTTCATGTGGCCCTCTAGACCAGTGTTTCCCAACCCTGGTCCTCGAGGCACACTGCCCTGCGTGTTTTAGATATTTCTCTGCTTTAATACGTCTGATTCAGCTGATTGCAGTTCAGCAAACACTTGTCAATTGAAATCACTTAGGTAACACCTAAAACAGGACCAGGGTTGGGAAACACTGCTCCAGACTACAGAGGGACACATGAATAGATCCTTCAAGATAAAAGTTGCATGTTTCTAGATTATTTCATCAATCAAATCAAACCGGTTTTAATCCATTTACCGCTAAGTTACAATCAGTCCCTCCAGTTTTTGTGATTTCACACAAAATCAACACATCTCATACTTTTATGTATGCAAATTTTATATAGAAATTGTCAAAAACATTGGGTTTAAGTGATGCTAACTCCCCCTGCAGATGGCAGTATTTTTTGTTTCTATGACAGTGCTGTCTCAGCCTTAATTGGTGCCAGGTTATATATATGGTCTGTGATCGACATGGATAGTTACCGTCATACGAAAGCATAGATATCGCAAAATTCCTTGGAAATATTATAAAGTAGTGATTTTCATTGCAAAAAAAAAAAAAAAAGTCACAAAACGACTGCAAAATCCTGGAGGGATTGATCAGCGTGAAAAGATGCTGAATGCAGACATCTATTTTTTTTTATATTAATATGTGATCAGTTTTTTCATGGGTTTTATCAACACATTCTGCCACAAACCAACCCATGAAGAGCATTCATGATCTTGATGGAGCATCTCTGAAAGCCACTCAACTGTTTTGTGCGTTTATAGCCACCACCACGTCGCTGCCGTCCAGCCTCACGCTGCAGATCAGGGAAAGTTTGGCGTCGGCCCAGTACAGACGCTCGTTGAAGTAGTCAACCGCCAAACCTGGAAAACAGCATCAGGAAGGTTTAAAGGTGACCTTTAAGGTTTAAAGGTTATGTTTACCAGACGATCAGGGAGAACTGTGTGACGGTGTTTCACCAGTTGGCCACTGGATGTTTTCTTCAACCAGTGTCTCTCTCATGGTTCCGTCCATAGCTGCTGTTTCTATCTTGGGATGGTTGCCCCAATCAGCCCAGTACATTTTCCTAAAGAGTAAGATGTAAAACATTCATCTATCATATTATTCTTCCTCCAGATCACTGTTTACATGTCTGCCACTGACCCTCTCTGGGGGTCAACCACAATAGCATGAGGCTCGTCGATCATGCCAGAGATCAGGGTCTTGTGGTGGCGTCCGCCGCTCATCTGTGCCACCTCGATGACGTCTCTGCCAGAGTCGGTCCAGTACAAGTTCCCTGCCACCCAGTCCACAGCAATGCCTCTGGGCATCTTCAGCCCTGGAATCTAATCAGAATCAGCATGGATACACATTTTATATTAGCTTGTCCGATTCCCTGGCAAGACTGCGTGCAACACGAGCGAGAACGAAACCACCAGCACCTCGAAGTTGATGACCCGGGAATCGCTCTGCCGTCTGTTTCGGTTGCTGTTTTGAGAGGAGGATGAGGACGGCAGGTCGAAGTAAGAAATGCGCCCTATGTGCCAGTTGGTCCAGTAAAGGCGATTAGTCTTCACATGTAGGTCCATGGCGTCGATGCGCACATTGGCGTCGCCCTGGAAGGTCAGCTCGTAGCGCCAGTTTGGCACAGAGGCGTCCAGGCTGCGGATCTCATTGTCGTCCCCGAGATAAAGCACATGTCCGTGAGCTGGAAGGGGACAAAAGAAAGAAAACGGGCTTCAGAGAGCTGTGAGGAAAAGCCTGTTAAGGGATTAGTAGGAGAGTGATAAAAAGTATTCAGCAGGTGGAGTTTTTTATTTTTACACAGATGTGGCTCTTAAGATCATTTTAATGTAAATCAATGGGAAAACAACTGCATTCAACAGGCTTGGGTCCTTTAAAATTTGGGAGAATGTAAAAAATTCTCATACATATAATTTCTCCAATACTATCAAGACTTGGTAAAAGCTAAAAGTAAACTTTTAAGACTGTAATGGAATTTTGGATACATCACTTTCCCTGTTTGAGAAAGAAAAGAAAAATCAAAGTTACGTGTGTAACTACAGTTCACTCAGCACCGCCCTCTGGCGATCAGTAGGGATAAAACAGAGCTAATATTTTTATGATATTCTGATTTATTGAAATGCACTTGCATGTCTTACCATCAGCCTTGCAGGTGTTATTTATTTTGCTGAAATACTTGTGGCAGCTGCACTTGTGGGAGCCTTTCGTGTTGTTGCAGATGTGGGAACAAACTCCAAACTGCTTGCACTCGTTCTTATCTGTAAAACATCAGAAGGCCGTCACGCCTGCGTTAGCCAAAACCTAAAGAGTCAAGGGAAACACCAAAGCAATTCTCAGACATCCTTACCTTGGCATCTGTTCTGTCCACTGGACTGGAAGCCGGGTTTGCAGGAGCAGAAGGAGACGGTGCCGTTGATCACACAGTGCGCTTCGTCTCCGTCTCCGCACATGGTCACGTTGCTGCGGCATTCGTTCAGCGTCGTGTCTGCTGTAAATTAAACAGGCCACATACAGTCAGCGCTGATGATGGCTGACAGTAGCCATCAAACAGTGAGGCTGCAGCGCACCTTTCTTTTCACAGCTCATTTCGTCAGAGCCATAATCCTCACAGTCGTTGAAGTGGTTGCAGAGCAGATCGGCGCTGATGCAGCGACCATTGGAGCACTGGAACTGGTTCTTCTGGCATGCTGGCTTCAACGGATGTGTTGCTAGAAAAAAAAAAAAGGGCCCAAATAAGTTTTCTCCAGCTCACAGGAATAAAAACCAAAATCAAAATAATTGATGAAGCTTCTGGCTTAAATGATCCCTTATTTATTTTGGTTTTATTTCAAGGATCCAATCTCTCTGATAATCTTTGAAAGTGGTTCCTGATCAGCAGATTATCCGATTTTCCTTAGCTTTTTTTTTTGGTCTCCAGCTACTTTATTGACCCATTTGGTACTGTGTACTTACACTTGATCATGAGAGCATACTCTGTAGGGTGTGTGCAAAAGAAGTGGATAGTTGGAGGGGCAAGGTACAGGCCTAACATACTATCTACAGCAGACCAACAGTATATTCCATTTTTATTCCTTTTTCTTTCAGCCAAGAAGTATTTGGAAATAATCTTCTTGGTATTAAAAGTACATATTCTGTCTTCGTTTTCATAGAGTCAGCTAAATTAATGAGGTTAAATTCTGTCTTTGTGTTCGATTTCTAGGAAGATCCGGAAATTGTCTGTTATGGTTTAGCCTTTTTCTACCTGAATAACGGTGAAAATGGTCCGATGTTGACAGGAAACACTGATCAAGGCACATTTTAAAGACAGACTGCTTCGTTGGAAGCAAAACGATTTCAATTAATCATGAATCAAAACTCTCGCACAGTAAAAACATCTGAGTGTAGCAAACCCAAAGTTGACGCTTTTATAATTGATGCAGCAGTACAGCAAGAAAAAAACAACAACAAATAAACTCACGACAGTTGAGCTCGTCACTGTTGTCCCCACAGTTGTTCACACCGTCGCAGCGCTTCAACACCGGCACACACACCCGGTCGTTATGGCAACGGAACTGCCTCGTGGGTGGGCACAGGAATTTAACTGGTGGACCAACAGAGAGGAGGATGAGGAGAAGGAAAAACAAAAACCAATCCCGCAGACTGGAGGAAGACAAAGAGGCTGAAAGGTGAAACACGGCAAATCTCACCGCACTCTGCTGGGTTCTCATCTGAATTGTCTCCACAGTCGTCCTCACCGTCACACATCCAGTTAAGAGGCTTACACAGCGTGTTGTTACACTGGAATTCATCATGGAGGCAGTGTTTGTCCACTGAGACGCCGCAGCAAGAGAGAGGACAAACAGCATTGTATTACAAACCAATACTCTGTTGTACTTTAATGGGATTTTAATTGAAGGCACACAAAAAGCAGCACATCAAAACAAAAACTGCATGTTTGAGTTTGAAGACATTTCCACAGACTCTCAGTTGGATTTGAGTCTGGACTTTAACTTGGCCGTTCTAACACATGAATGTGCTTTGGTCTAATCTGTTCCGTTGTAGTTCTGGCTAGATGTTTAGGGTTGTTGTACTGCTGGGAGTTGGACCTTCACTTCACTCTACCAGTCTTATCAGCTCTTCTATCACTGTGGGAGAAAAAGCACAGCCTGTTTGATTAAAGCTGTGCTAGATCAGCCAGTTGCAGTTGACTGAAGCTCTTTCAACTTCCAGGCCACAAATTGAACAGAGCTACTGTGAGGATATTATATTATTATGTATAACCTAGATATGCTTTAAGCATCTCCACAACTTCTCTGAACAGTTTCCAGGGCTCCGTGGTCTTCAGAGTGTTGAATGTCCTCTAATCTTCTTCAACAAATCTCTGAGGCCTTTACAGGACAGCAGAATTTATACTGAGTTTAAATCTGAATTTATTTACAAAATAAGTAACTTCTCAAGGGAATTAGTTGCAATGGATATTTTTGGGAGTGTCAAACTGAAAGGGGTAAAAAAAATTAAATACTTGCAACATCTTTCATTTGCAAAAATTTGATTTTTTTTTTCATTATCTTCACAATTATGTAGTTTTAAGATGAGATGAGATAAGATACATGCTGAATAAACTAGAAGAAAGTTTGTGGTTGTTATGTGACAGATCAGGGGAAAGTTAAGGCAACATAAATAATTCTGCACGGTGCTTCATGTTGCCAGCTGAACGCACGGACATGTCTTAGTCTCCTTCAAGAGGAAACCAGCGACGCGCTCACCAGGACTGTCGCAGTTCTCCTCATCACTGCCTTCTATGCAGTCGACATCAGAATCACAGCGCCAGCGGATGGGAATGCAGTGACCACTTTGGCACTGGAACTGATCACTGTCGCACCACACATCACAGCCATCCTGAAGCACAACCAGAGTGTTGCCATTTTTAGTTCTCTATGGTGACAAATTTTAAAAAGTTGAAAGAGGAAAAAAATAAAATAAATAAAAATCGAGCGATACCTCATCTGACCCATCGGCACAGTCATGGTCCCCGTCGCACTTCCAGCGGCCAGCAATACAGCGGCCATTCGTGCAGGCAAACTCGCTCTCTGAACACTTTCGAGGCACTGAGGGCGGAGAGGAAAGAGGCTTTGAAGAGTATATAAGGATAATTAGGAGAGCATAAAGAGCAGAGGGAGTCAGTCAGGAAAGGCTTAAGGAGAGGATAACTAGAGATGTTCAGAACAGAACAGGAGCAAGGCCTATTTACATAAAATAAGGTATTTTAATTGCATTATAGGGATGGTATCAGTGGGCGAAGAAAGGAGAAGAAGGATTGCAGAAGAGATCACAAAAGCTGGAGGAGAAAAACAAGCAAGACTGGGAGTTTGAAGGTTGCGGTTGATCTGAAACAGTGACAGCACCTACCTCTGGCTCACAGCAACAGGCCAGTGTGAAATGCAAAACAGACATGAGATGATGTGAGATGTGCACAGAACCGACCAACTGACCAGAAATCAGTTGAGGAGCTACAGCAGACAGAAAGTGAAGAGCAACACATTTCTTACCGCCTCTGCTTTCTTCCAACAGCAAAGCTCATGCAGAGTTACAAACAAGCTGGTTTTCATTCACACGGTGAGCTGTGCATCTTCACAGGATAATAGAAAAGAACACAGAGAACCTACCGCACTTCTCCTCATCCGAGTTGTCCCCACAGTCGTTGTCGTAGTCGCACTGCCAGCGGCCGGGCACGCAGCGGTTGTTCTTGCAGCGGAACTGGTAAGGTTCGCACGTTCTCTCGTCTGTGCACAAACAGGAAGGGTCAGGCTCTGCAGAGGGACATCAAACACTTCCTGCCTCCGGGGCAGAGTCTTTCCTCACCGCACTCGTCCTTGGGTTCGTCGGAGGCGTCGCTGCAGTCCGCCTCGGCGTCGCACTTCCAGAGAGCCGGGATGCAGCGGCCCGAGTCCTTGCAGCGGAACTCGTCCACGCCGCACGTCATCTGAGCTGCGATGCGGAGGAGGACACAAGCACTTCAATAGACTCACATCAAAATATTACCACTGTTTTATTTTAAAGGCTCATCTTACTGCAGTTGGCGGGCTCATCGGATCCATCCACGCAGTCATTGTCCCGGTCACAGACCCAGACCCTCGGGATGCAGCGTTTACTCATGGCACACTGGAACTGGTTGGGAGCACATGTGACCTCCGCTACAACAGCAAGGCACACATTTGAACTATTATAGCAACATGGTGTTCTTTCATTTTGAGACAAAATAACTGAGAATTTAATCTAATCCCATTCACAGTAACTATATCACCTTATGACATGTAGAGATGTGTGATACTGCATATTTGTGCAAAACTTGTCATTTGAGAGAAAATGGTAACAACATTTAGAAACTACAATACCAAAACAAAACCAGAGGGAATCAAAACTAAAATATTGATCTTACCACGCTATTATCAATTCAATGCTGATAACTTGGCATTGATATTATCTATATTTTGATCCACTAACCTCTAATGACAGCAGTAGAACAATTTTTTTTTTCCCCTAAAAAGTTTTACAAGGTTGGAGAACTCAGAGAATTTTTGACGGCTTCTCTTTCCACCATGTCCGTAAACCAATCATTTCCAAAGTTTGAGTCAGGACTCCAAAGAGTGACCGTGAATATGTGAGGCCAAGTGATTCTTCAAAATATTGGTGGTATTGCATATTCATGCTAGTCATGCTGCAGCCTGGAAGCTGATCCTGCATCTGCTGTTATAATACGACCATTTAATTGACATGGTAGTAAACTCAACAGCAGTCAGCGCCATTAGCCTCTTTTTAGGTCAGACGCTGAAAAGTTTGGGCATCACTGTTTTCTTTTCTGCTTCCCTTCACAGGTTTCCTTGAAGATTTAGCTCTGGAGGCTGAGATGGTGACTGAAAAATATAGATTTCTTTTGTTGCTTTGGTCATATGTTTGGATTATTGTGTTGTTGAAAGAACCAATCATGACTCATTTTTGTTTTACTGTCAAAGGCCACCAGATTTAAATTTAAAATGTCCTGATATTTCACTGAGTTCATATCCCCTAACAAGGTCCTTGAATAGTTTAAAAAGAAACAGGCCCACAGCATCACGGATATAGATCTAATGGTTGTCAGGAAGACTATAACATATTGTGGGACAATGCTGCAACAGTAACAGAAACAGTGAGAACTGTAAAACCCCTGACCGCTGTCACGAACGGTGAAACTAATAAACATCAGAGATGACTTACGGCAGTCCTTTTCATCCTCTCCATCCCCGCAGTTGTCCTGGCCGTTGCAGCGGAAGATTCCTGGGATGCAGCGGTTGGGATGGGTACACTTGAACTGACTCGGCAGGCACACGTGAATGTCTGAGAAAGTGAAGCCCATGAACAACGAGTGGTGTACGGAAAAAGAGTAAATCAGTAATTATGTTTGTGCGAGTGTTTCTACCGCAGTTGGCTTCGTCAGAGCTATCCTGACAGTCGTTGTCTCCGTCACAGATGTAGGCAGGGTTGATGCAGATGCCGGTGCCGCACTGGAACTGACCGGGTTTGCACTTAAACTCAGCTGTAGGGAAGACCAGGCACGGCGCATCGTAACAAAACATAACATTCTTAAAACATCAACAAGAAAATCAACAGAAATCGACCAGAGTCTGGCTAATCACTTACGGCAGTCTGCGGGCTCATCTGAGCGATCCCCACAGTCATCCTCTGTGTCGCACTTCCACCAAAATGGAATGCACTTGTCATTTTTGCAGACAAACTAAAAGAATAGATGATAAACATTATTTTTTATATTTCTTTTAAAGGGGAAAACAAGCTGTTTAGTGACACCTATGCACAAGCTCACCTGGCTCGCCGTGCAGTTGGACAGACAGCGTTTTCCATCTGCGGCCAGGTAAAAGTTGGTGGGGCATGCACACTTGTAGCCCCCGCCAGGCGAGAGCAAACACAGGTTACTGCAGCCGCCGTTGTTTATCTGACACGGATGGCCGGCCACTGGTGAGATCAGAAGGGAACGTAAATGGCGAGGATGAAATCAGACAGAGACATCAAAGAGGGGAGCGGCGTGTACCATCAGGCTGGCGGTATGGGTGGAATACGTGGACGTCCATCGGTCTGTGCAGGGTGCTGATCAGCATCGTCTTGTTGGTCCCCTGCGTCTTATGAGCTCTGTTGATAGATTTTGTTTCCCAGTCTGTCCAGTAGATGTATTCCTCAAACAGAGTCATGGCAAAGATATGAGGAATATCCTGAGAGAGAACTGCAGGAGTGCACCCCCCCACACACACACACACACACGCACACACAGGACAAGTGAAGCGGAGTAAAAAACAATAAAAAGGAAGTTAAATGTGTTTTTAATTATCTGTGGTTTACCGGTGTGTCTGCTGGTTCCATCCATGCTGGCGAACGCGATGTAGTCCTCTCGAGCGTCTGCCCAGTAGATGCGGTCGTTGATGAAGTCCAGGGCTAAGCCATTAGGCCAGGTGATTTTATCCTTAATGATGACACTCCGGTTGGTGCCGTCCATCCCGATCCTCCCAATGTGAGGGTTGTCACCCCAGTCAGACCAGTACAAATACCTGTCAGGGATGACCGTGAGTAATATTACTGTTATTGTTCACGCTCAAGTATTCATGCCATTAAAATATATCACTTTTTGTCACAAAAAAATCACTTTAATGTGTTTTATTGGGATTTTATGAGAACAAAAAAGTAGTGAGGATAATGGTATGTTTAATGTTTCATGCAATAATTCAGCTTTGAATTGCCAATTCTAACATATTACATTCTTTAGTCTGAATCATTTTTGAGGGGCTGGTTGAATTTTTAGGCTCGTTGTCCTACTGGAAGGTGAACCTCCTCTAATTGCTTATTTATTCCAGTGTTTTCCAGCATCTATATGTACAGCCCTGGAAAAATTTAAGAGACAATTTAAAATGATCAGTTTCTCTAATTTTACTTTTCATAGGTGTATGTTTGAGTAAAATGAACATTCTTCTTTTATTCTGTGATCTACTGACAACATGTCTCCGAAATTCCAAGTAACAATTTAGTATTTATTTGCAGAAAATGAGAAATGGTCAAAATAAGGAAAAGGATGCAGTGCTTTCAGACCTAAAATAGTGCAAAGAAAACAAGTTCATATTCATTTAGAAACAACAAAACTAATATTTGAACTCAGAAAGAGTTCAGAAATCAATATTTGGTGGAGCACTGTTTTGATATGACAAAATGTACAGTACTTTTGTCAATAAGAAATACTTTTTAACATTTTGCCTGGCGAAACAAAGGGTTCACTATCTAACTTTTGCACTGTATGTATCCACTTTAAATAATATCGACATCACAGTGGAGAAGCAGGACTCGTTTGGTTCTTGATCGCTCTCACCCGTAGCGAACGTCCACAGCGACGGCACGTGGTTCCCTCAGGCCGCTATTGACCAGAACCGTCCGGTACGCTCCATTCAGCTTTGACACCTCTATAGTGTCCCGTCCCTTATCACACCAGTACAGGTTTCCTCCGACCCAGTCCACCGCCAGACCGTCAGGATTGTTGAGCAACGTGCGGTGAAGAACCTGACAGAAGAACAGTAAGCTATCTGTATGTAACATGGATGGGTCTAATTATTTCCAACATCCTCATCCTCATGCCTGAGGATGAGGATGTTAAGAAGGCCAGCAGCTTTAATTATCCTCTTATAGTTCAAAGACAGGACGCTGCAACACCAACCTGAACGTTGCTGCCGTTGATGTGCATCCGTCGGATCATGCTGCCCTGCGTGTTGACATCTGTCCAATAAATCATCTGCTGCCGATAGTCGAAGTCCAGAGCCACGGCGTTGTTTAAGCCCTGACAGCAGCAGAGAAGCCGGATTAGTCTTATGACTAAACTTCTGCAGCATAATCGCCAAAATGACGCATGGGGCTCACCTGTTTGAGCAGGGTGTAGTTGGAGCCGTCCAAGTTGAGCTTCCTCAGGTAATAGCGGTTGGCAAAGATGAGGAACGGCTCCTCGTCTGCAGGTTGAGAGCACACATGAGGGGATTTGTCTGAAACACGTGACTGTTATTAAACTGTCGCTTTCTTACCAGAAACAGATTTGCATATCGTTGGGTTCTCTGGACTGAGCTGGAAGCCCTCCACACACAGACAGTGGTAGCTGCCGTGGGTGTTGATGCAGCGCTGGGTGCAGGGGTAAGAGGTCGTGCATTCGTCTATGTCCACGCAGGTCTTCCTGTCGTCTTTGAGACGGAAACCTGGGTGGCAGCGGCACTGTGAGGGAGCAAAGGAAGGAGCTGGTAAAGCAACAACAAACATTGATACAAATGTTTCCTGTCAAACATTCAGAAGAGTAAATACAATTTATAAACATATTTACTACAAATTTAGAGCAGCTATTTATTTAAGGAAGAAAGGAAGAAAGGAAAGGGGGCTGGAAAGAAGAAAAAAGAAAGGAAAGAGTGAAAGAAGGAAGAAAGGCAGGAGGGACAGAAGAAAGGAAGGAAGGAAGGAAAGAGTGAAAGAACGAAAGGAGGGAATGGAGAAAAGCAGGAATGATACAAGGAATGAAGCAAAAAGGAAGCAAAGAAAGAAGTATGAAAAGGAAGAAAGGAAGGAAAAAAGGAAAAACAAATGGCTTCAAGGAAGGAAGGAAGGAACGACGAAAGGACAAATGGATGGATGTGATGAGAGGAAGGACAAAAGAAAGTAAAGAAGGAAGCAAGAAAAGAAGAAACCTTTAGAAAATAGGGCAGACAGAGAAAACAGGACATCATATACAGCTGTCCAATCTCTTTCCAGCATACTGTAAATATAAATCCAGTTCCAGGCTTTCCGTTCCGCTCTGCAGACGTTTCGTTTCCTGCTCACCTTGAAGCCTTTCTTCAGGTCCTCACAGAGCTGCGAGCAGCCGCTCAGTTTACTGTTCAGACACTCATTGATGAAGCAGTTCAGCTCATCAGAGCCGTCGCCGCAGTCGTCCTTATGGTCACAGAGCAGAGCCTCAGCGATGCACTTTCCATTACTGCAGGCGTACGCCGTGTCATTGCATTTCTTTTCTGTTCAGTGGAACAAAGAAATTAAATGTGGAGAGAAAACTTCACTCAAGCTGACGGCATTTCAAAGATTGCTTCTGAGGTTATTTCTAGTCTATTGAGAAATCTTTCCAGCTGCCAGATATGATCAGACTTTTTCCTTTCAAATAAGCATTTTTTATTCAATGTTCAATGAAACATTTATTGTGGTTGTTTGCAGCTTATCTATTGCTTTCTCTGCTATAAGGTTGTTTCTATTTTGTATTCAAATCATTTTCTGTTTTTTTTTCCAACTTTTCTGGTTTAATTAACCTTCCTAACCCAGGAAAATCTAATTTTATGAAGAATCATTTTTGCTACATTGTCCTACCCAAGACTGACAACTGTTGTAAATAAATGCATGCATAAATCTGAATTAACAACTAAAATAATAAAAAAATAACTGATATTCCAGTTAATGTTCCTCATTTTTGTAACAGACTTGCGTTAATCTCAAGTCTGTTACAAAAAAAGGCACTAAAATCTTGAAGCAAGTTTTCTTTTCCTAAAAGAATAATTCTAAGAAATGCAACTAATACAACTCTGGGAAAAATTCAGAGCCCACAGCACTGAACCCCACTGGAAACCTCCTGGTTTTTCCACCAAATATTGATTTCTGAACTCTTCCTGAGTTAAAACGTTAGTTTTGTTGTTTCTAAATGAATATGAACTTGTTTTCTTTGCATTATTTTAGGTCCGAAAGTACTGCATCTTGTTCGTTATTTTGACAATTTCTCATTTTGTGCAAATAAATACTAAATTGATGGTATAAATTTCTGAGACATGTTGTCAGTAGTTCATAGAAAAAAAGAACAATGTTCATTTTACTCAAACTTATACCTATAAGGAGTAAAATCAGAGAAACGGATCATTTTGCAGTGGCTGTACGGTGTGTCTGTATCTGACCTGGACTCGAGCAGTGAGGGTTTTTCGGTGCTTCGTCTGAATGGTCGTGGCAGTCAAACTCTCCATCGCACTCCCAGGACTTGTGGAGCAGACAGCTTCCGTTGGCGCAGCGGAAACTGTCAGGACCGCATGGCGGGTAGTCTGCGGTGACAAACAGCGAGTGTACTCAAATAAAAATGGCAGGAGAAGGAGGAAGTGTTTGAATGATTGGCCCATTAGGTGGAAGACGACCACTTACGGCACTCGGGGGACTCATCGGAGCCGTCTCTGCAGTCTTTGTCATGGTCACACACAAAGTGCTTGGGGATGCACTCTCGGCTCTGGCACATGAACTCGTCCCCGCTGCATGTGTCGTTGAAGACTGAGACAGAAATCAATAGGTGAGAAAACAAGTGATTTATTTCTTCCTCAAACAGAGCAGAGGGTTTCAGCTCACCACATCCTGCTGTGACGCTCTCGTCGACTCCATCGGGGCAGTCTTTGTCGCCGTCACATTTCCAGCGTTGAGGAATGCACACATTTGACCCCGGACATCGAAATGTCCCTGGACTGCAGCTTTTATTCTCTATAAAAAATGTTACAGCTCAGCCACATGTTTTTTTACGGTATCATAAAAAAAAACATAAAGCCACACCCTAGTGTGAGCTATCCTCACTTTTATGTACAGCGTAGATGCAATTCTACCCCTTGAACGCATATTGCTTCACATTTTGTCATGGCGCAGCCACAAGCCTCAAAGTTTACTAAATGATCTTTAACTGACAGAACAACAAGTGGTGCAAAACTGTGAAATGGGAAAAATTAAAATTGTGGTGGGTATTTATAATCAACCCACCTTAATAAATATTTTTAAAGTTGATTCTTAGATTCTTTGCAATCCAGCTCAATCTCAGTCAGACAGTCAATCACTCAGTTGGATTTAGGTCTGGACTTTGACTGGGCCATTCTAACACATGAATAGGCTTTGATCAAAATCGTTTCCAGTGTGGCTCCATCCACCCCCCCATAGACTCTGACCTGCTTTTCTATCCCTGCTAAAGAAAAGTTCGCCCGCAGCATGATGCTGCCATAGTGAGACATTTAAACTTCTACAACCTTCTACTGTCTCTGCTGTTACTTGTCCTCTGTTATAATTTTGTGGATTTTATTTAGGTGTATAAGAGTATTGGAGGCTGAACACAAATACATGCCGCTATTTTGGGATTTTTATGTGTGAATCACTTCAATTTAATATAAATATTGCATTATACAAATGTATATTTTTTTGATGTGACAAAATATATTTAGCGCTTACTGCAGTGAACGTCCTCGTCGCTGCCGTCACCGCAGTCGTCAGCCCCATCACACACCCAGCGGCTGAAAATGCAGCGGTGGTTCTTACACTCAAACTGCGACGGTGAGCAGACCTTGTCTACAAAAACAAAGATAGGGGTATGAAAGAGGCATCACTCCTCTGGGAAAATAAGAATCCATCAAGATTTCAGCTAGTCTCAGGTCGTACCGCAGTTATTTTCGTCGGCACCGTTCTCGCAGTCATTTTCACCGTCGCACGTCCAGCTCATGGGGATGCAGCGGTTGCTCGGGCAGGCAAAGAAGGGCAGGGGACACTTCGTCCTGCCGGCCCCTGACAGAGCAAAGTTAGCGATAAGCACTTTAGTATGAGAGGAAAAGGCTTTTTCACAAGAAAAATATCCTGTATTATAATTAAGTTCAAACTGTCCTCTTTTTTTTTTTTCTGTTCCTTCTGGTGTAATCTAAGATGAATACTCGATGTATCAGTCGATGAAGATTCAAAGCACCTGGGCAGTTCCTTTCATCTGAGAAGTCTCCACAGTCGTTGGCTCCGTCACATTGCCATGAGGGGGCGTAGCAGAGCGTGGTGAACTCACACTTCTGAAACATCACACTCTTCACTCCCAGATGGAAGTAAGAGGAACAGTCCGTGGGAGCTTCGCGAAGAAAAACAAACAAAAACTGAAGCCTCCGAGCAACATGCTGAGTTTAGCAAAAAATTATTACTGTTCTGCCCAAGAGACTGGATCAACTTACGACAGTTCATCTCATCACTCGCGTCCTCACAGTCCACTTTCTGGTTGCACTTGCTGGAGTTGGAGATGCAGCTTCCGTCTCTGCACTGGAACTGATCGGCTGAGCACAACGTGGCTGGAGAAAGTGTTCAGGTAAATTAGCATTCAGAACTGTAAAACTCAGCAGTTTTCAACCTTTCCCAATTATTTAGTACTTTAGTTTTAAACCCTTTCACAATCTTTTATAGTAATTTTACTCCACTGCTCTCCCTGCTTTCTCAAAGTGGACTCACTATTGCAGAAGACTTCATCTGAATTGTCTCCACAGTCATCCTGGCCGTTGCACCAGGAGCTGTGCCCCACACAGCGGCCATTTGTACACCGCCTGTAGCCCTTCTTGCACACGCGATTGGCTGAGAACCAGAGAGAAATGGGGTGAAATTTCCAATGTCAGAAAGAAAAATACATTATTGTACAGAGGAAAGATTGTCCTCACCACAGTAGGATTGTTTCTCATCAGACTTATCCTTGCAGTGAGCCATGCCATCACAAGTCAGAGTGTAGTTCACGCAGTCTCCGTTTCCGCACTCAAACTCATCAACGCCTGTACACGTGGAGTTGACGCCTAAGGCACAAACAGAGGAGGGCAAAAGTGAAAGTTTTCAATTTAAATCTAATTAAAAAACAAAATTAACTCAAAAATATATATATATATTTTTTTTTTGTCAAAACTTTTATTTTTTAAATTATTAATTGCAGGCTATTCCCTCAGATGTGTGATCAGAGAGCAGAAGCAATAGTTTGGTGAAAACATCCTCATAAAATAGAATCTAGTTAAAAGCATTAATGCTTGATTATGGATCCACACATGTTAACCCAGACTGATTTTAATTAATCTGGCTCTCGTCGTACCGGTGCAGGTGTTGTCGTCCAAAAGCTTTCGTTCGCCACGGCAGCCGCAGGTGACTCTTCCTTCAGAGCTCAGCAGACACAGGTCCTGACATCCTCCATTATGGACTCGGCACAGAGAGAACTCACCTATGCAAACATGAGGATTGTGAGAAGTAAACAAAGCAGCACGTGGTACCTAGTAATTAGACCTTGCAACTACGGCAAGACAAGACCATTTATCATATAGCAATCATACCGTTTCCCAAGTAGAGACGTCCAGAATTTTCTCATGCTTGAATATCAAGCCCTCAGGTCCAGATATCTATACTATTTTAAAGCTTGCATGTTTATCTGCAAGCAGCGGTGTTCTTAAAAATCTAAACAACACCGTATGTAAAATAGAGTGTAATTTGCAAAGACAATCTGAATTCATGCACATAAATTTTAACAAAAACCTAGATCAGCTTTTTCTGCACATGATGCCTTTTAAGTCAGGTTATTTGTGGAGAGCTGCAATAATGACAACGCAATCACTCCACAAATCACGCTGAGCCTTGACTTACAGCTGTTTGAGTCGTTGGCCACGGCAACAATGCCCATCGGCTGCTGGGGGATGTCGGCACGCAACACCTTCATTTCAGCCCCGGTGTATTTGTCGGCCCGAAGCACAGCCCTCCTGACCCAATCCGTCCAGAAGATGTAGTCTCCGTAAACAGCCAGGCCAAACGGATGGACCGGCTCGTTCTTCAGCACCACCTGAGGTAGAAATAACAGTTTATGACATCAGTTGATCAGGAAATCACAACCACACATATGCTACTGCTACTATTAGCACAGCCATACAAAGGTCGGATATGTGATTACGTACGTATCTCCGACTGCCATCATACTCGCAGCGCTCAATCTTGTCAAGGGTGGCATCAGAGAAATAAAGCTTTTCAGCTCGGTGGTCGATGGCCAGCCCGTTGGGGGTCCTGATATCTGTGCCGATTATCACCAGGACATTAGAACCAGCCAGCGTAGCACGCATGATGCTGGGAGATTGCTCATTCCAGTTGGTCCAAAACATCAGGCTGTAGGCAGAGACACCGCAACACAGACATGGTCAGCATTAAGAACAAATGTGTGAAAGTTAAGAACCAAACCAGCTCTGACCTCTGACACTCGTCAAGCACGAACGCCCTTGGGTGGTCGTCTCCCGACATCGTGACCACGGTGTTCCGGTCAACGGCGCCCCAGCGGCTTTGGTCCACAGTGTGGCGGGTGATGGTTGACGTAGTGTAGCTGGTCCAGTATAACATATCCCAGCCTCTATGGTACGCCAAGCCCTCCACAGAGCCCACATCTGACACAGGAAGGAAAGCGGAGAAGCTCGTCAGTCACAGGTTGTGTTCAAATGCCAAACGCAGTCCTCCGCTTGCAGGTAAGTGCTGCCTGGCATCACAAAGTCACAACTCTGGACATGACAGCTTGCTGTAAAAGGGAGTAATATGCCATTCAGGTCTTTTATCCAACAACCACGATGCCAAAAGGACACAAGCTAACATTTTATTACATTACATCATCAACGGATGAGAGGGGGTCATTTTCTGTTGCACAACCTTGAAATGAGCTAAAGGTTGTGTTTTGTTCTGCCTGTAGGGAGGCAGAGTACACCAGAGGATAGAGGAACACAAAGTTCAGACTGAGAACAGCTGTGCTGCTAATGAGAAACAGCCACACATGCACGCTTACAAGGTTTCATTAGGAGCAGGACAGCTTAAAAATAAAAATAAACTTCTGTAATAGTTCCTTTTATTACACGGTTCTTAAACAGACGGATGGACAGATATGAAGTACACATATTTTACTACGCTCTCATCCGTAGAAAATCCTCACATTCCATATTTTCCAATATAGAATTTCCTACAAGATCTTGTAGGAACATTGTTAATAATGATAAAAGAGGTCTTTTCTCAGGACTGGATACGACCTCATTAAGTCTTTCCCACTTCTGGCCAAATACCCAATGAGGCTCCTTACCAGATGAGGCACATCGTCAGTCTAACACCAGATATGAATCACTGTTTCTATTATGAATGTATCCAAGTGAAGCAACACTGCTCCGAAGTTGAGCAACTTGCCAAACAACACTTTTTTTGCATTCCTAAATCACTGTGTAGTAAAAATCGATGTAAATATAATATATCCTTCCTTGTTCCCTCTCTCCTTAGCTAATGAGCTGTAAATCTCCAAATCTTCCTTTTTACACAAACTCCTTAATCTTTTTGTCGACCTAAACTATCTCAGTATGTATAAATTTGCTGTTGCCAATCATACAGATGAGTTCCAGTTTTATAACTCCTAATGGTGGCGTTCCTGACACAGATTTTATGGCAGCTGCCTGCAGTAGGTGTGATAGCTGCTCAGTGTTTGCTATCAGGCTGGAAGTCAATAATTACCCAGATTTTGCAGGCGAACGCCGTTCCACTGACTCCTCTTGTTTATTTATAGTATCTATGCATATTTTGTACATTCATGCACAAGGACTTCTAAACAAATCTTAACCTTTCTGATAAGAAGCTAAAATGATGAAGCATGGGAAACAAAAAAAAACTTTGCTAGGCCTCATTAGGTCCTCCCACAGAGAGCCGACCAACCCATCTCTGCTGTGCCGTCTCATAATCGGTCCAGAGTTCACCTACCACTTATTCGCTTACAGTCAAGCTTTTAACCTTCTCCGTTCACATCATGCTCCCTATACGCTTTGCAGAATATCCTTCTCTGCGGAGAAAAGAGGGCCGTGGATTGATTTGTCTGACTGAGAAGTGATGTGGAGCGGTGGGCTGCTGTGAGGTCTCAGACCTGAGCTCACAGCTTTCATTCAAGCTCAACGGGAGACCAAAGAGGAGCAAAGAGCTGATTGGACGGCACATGGAAAATAGATGCATCACTAAACAAGTCTATTATGTTGACGGTCATGTCCCGATAGGAGCATATCAAGAAGAAGCAGGTGTTTATATTTAACAATCACCTTCTCCTCTAAAAACTGCCTGGTAATTGTCAGCACCCTCGCTGTTACGTGTCTGGAAATCCGTGTGATGTTATTTCTTGGAAGACTGTTATTGACTGTGACTAATCCTTTCTACAGGTATTATCAGCTGTTTTATGACTGGTTGGGTGAAATGACCAAACAAGCTGTTGGGGAGTATTAAGAGCGTCAGAATGACCTGGACTGAGGACAGGATGCTGAACTCTTCTGGCAGCAGCGTGGAGCAGATCCTCGTCCCCATAATGGATTCACTCATTTTGATCCTGGGAGTTACTGGACACAGCTTAGTGATGGTGATCTTGTGTGGACGACAGAGGAGGGGGTTGGGACGCACTGGACAAACTCTTCAGGCGTCCACGATGGGCACGGGAACAGACATCCTGCTGCTGGCTCTGAGCGCTGCAGATCTGCTTCTGCTCTCCACGATTCCCTTCTACACGGCCTCCATAGCCATGCAGGAGTGGCCATTTGGGAACATCATGTGCCGTCTGGTGGGCTTCCTGGGGTCTGCCTGCTCGTCTGCCAGCGTCTTCACCCTGGCGGCACTGGCCGTCTCTCGTTATCTGACTGTGGTGAAACCCACCAGAGCATACAGCCTGCTCACCCCTCGCAGGGTCTCCATGATCGCCGTCCTCATCTGGATCCCAGCCTGCTCCCTCGGAGCCCCTCAGTTGGCTTTCCGCTCCTTGGGACCCCCTCAACAAATCACTGATGGCCTCACTTGCTTTGCCTTCCTGTCTCACCAGCAGCAGATGATTTACGGACTGTTTCACTTCCTTGCAGCCTTCATGCTTCCACTAGTCACCATCGCAGTGGCATACGGCAGCATCTACGTGTTCCTGTGGCGGGGCCAGCAAGCTGGCAGGGCCCCCCAAGTCGAGCGCTATCAAAGCAAAGTGACTCAGACAACAGCCATGCTGGTGCTGGCCTTTACTGTGTGCTGGCTGCCCTCGTATGGACTGACGCTGGCCTTACTGGCCAATCCAAACTCGGGGGCCACTGGGGCCACGCCGCGTTATGGCGCCTTTAGTGTGTTTGCTCGCCTAATGGCAACCTCTTCTACAGTGATGAACCCTATCCTCTACGTCCTGATGTCCCAAAAGTTCAGACAGGATCTGCTGAGGATTTTCAAACGGGAACGGCAAAACGTAAAGAACAATGTGGTGTTGTCTGCTGTCTGACAGAATTAATGTAATCACCTCACTGACTGGAAAACAAACTTTATGCTGTAAGACCTGTGAATAAAACGGTTGGCAACTGGCATCAGTGACAGACTGAAACTGGAAAGCTATGCCACTCACAAACCAATATTCACCCTTGATCCGCATTAAGAGATTATTGTGCAGAACAGTCTTAAAATCTGCTCTGTGTCCATATGGTTTACAAGAACAGTAGGGATTGTCCATTCTTGTGAAGAGTGGCAAGAAATGAAGACATAAGAAGGCTCAATTGTTTACAAGACATGTAGCAGATACAGCAAACCCGCTAAAGAAAACCGACTGCATGTTTAGGGTCGTTGTCTATAGAGCAACACACTGCAGCTAGAGCTAAAAGGCATTTATGGTCTGCATTCAGTGGAACTTAGATGAAATCTTACCATTAATAATTAGCAAGAAAAATATGAATGTAATAATTGTGTAGCAACTGATGAGAGTCTGCCAGGAACAAATGCTGGGGTCAACTTGCGCTGTGATTCATTCCTTTGTAAAGTTCAACCTCAGATCAGCAAATAGCATCAAATCTAAATTTATTTCTGTTTTGAGTTAGAAACTCAATTAAATTAGTTAATTAATGCATGTTATTTGTTGATCAGGATACATGCTAGTAGCAATACAATGTAATAAATAATTTTTCTGCGATTTGTACTGTCAAACATCACAGCAACTAGTTTAATAAAGGATGTTTTATAGCACAATATGTGATTTGTATAAAAAGTACAAATAAAAAGTTATTCCTTTTCATATTCAGCCACAACTGAAGTGCAAAGTAGCCATTTTGGATTTTGATGTTGGGGTTGGTAAGAATCCTCTGACTTGGACTCAGAACCTATTAATTTATCGAACTTTAAATCTTGTAAATGTACATTTCAGAATAACAATAGAACATTAAATTAAACTCCTCCTTCTGACCAATTATGCCAAACAAACAAATAAAAAAAAAACAAACAAAGCAACAAATTATAAAGCTTATTTTCCTTTTGTGCCATTGTTTTAAATGAAATCAGTTTGTTCAAATTGTGGTACTTGTCAAACTTTGTGTTTACTTGGGTGTTACTTACTATAAAATGTTTGAGAGCCAGCAATATAGATCAAAGCATAATCATGTGTAAATGACCTGGTTAAAGTCCAGATTCAATCTAGTTAAAAGCCTGTGGTAAAACTTGAAAAGTGATGTTTGTAGACAGCATTTGTTCAATCTGAACGCATTATTTGGTAAAGAAATAAAAGTAATCATTTTTTTTTTTCATCTGTAGTGTAGATTACAGATAGGAGAACTGCATTGCGTAAGACGATCACAAGATTTGCTGTGGGTGTGGATGGTTTAGGGGCGCAGTATAAGAACCAATTCTGAGTCACATTCCTTATTAAACAGATTAAAGCGAAGCTACTTTGGCAAAACATTAACGTTGCACCTGTGTTTTGTTGTGCTCAGATAAAGTAAATGAAGGCCTATTTGTTTCTGGACCTCCTGTCCATTTTGTTCTCAAAGCATAAATAAAAAAGAAATTCCCCTTTATTTTGGGTTTGGCAACAACTTGAGAAGAAAGATTTCCTGGTTCTGTTTACATAAGTGGGAGTTTCTGTGGAAAATCTTGCAGCTTTCTTCTCCAGGCAGATTTCTCATCAGGGGGCTGATGGTAACAACCAAGCCCCTTTTTAAAACCAAAAGAAAGAGGTTGGAAAAAAAACACAGTTTGGAAAATGACAGGGTTTGTATGTTGGAGGAGAGTGTGAGAATAAAAAAGAAAGAAGGTAAATAGAGAAAAGATCTGTAGAAATATCCTTACCCTTTGAACTTCTTTGTTTTGTACATGGGGAATTTGAACACACAATTTTTACAAAGTATTTTGATTCATAGGGACTAAATACAAACACATCTATGTCATACTTTTAAAATTCTTATGAGTAAAATTTATAGCACCGTGTATCAGTTTCTTTCTGCTTTTCAGCTATGCACTACTTTGCGGTGGTTTATCATACAGACACCCCCCAAAAGTTTGTTTGTAATGTTACAAAATGCAACTTGAAATGTATGAATGTTTTTGTGAGGAGATAAAAGTTGACCGAGTTGCAAAACTAAAACTGAAAAATAGGGAAACTCACTCTCTACGACGGTTTTGCGGTCCGATCCATCGTCGCTGATCTGCTGGATGTTACCGAAGTGAATGTCGCTGAAGAAGATGCGGTTGGCTCCTTTGCCCCCTCCTCCTCTGTAGTCAAAGGTGAGAGCGATGATGTTCTTCATGTGCTCCGGATCTTCGAATGGCTTTATGGGCGCGTTCAGGTTGTTCTCATCCGACAGGTGGACACTCTTGAGTATGGTGCGCTCCGAGTAGAGAAGGTAGCCGTCGTAGTCACGGCAGCCGCGGCCGTCCTCGGCCAGCATGCCATGAGCGCAGGCACAAGTGCGCTGGCCGTTGCCGCGGAAAAGGCAGAGCTGCTCACAGCCACCATTGTTCACTTTGCACACATTTGTTCCTGTGAACAGACACAAACATAAAGAACTGCACTGATTTTTCAAATCAAATTATGGATATTTTTTTCCCTTCTTTGGTTTTGCTTACCTTGTTGCCTGGCCCTGTTGAAAACCTTGATATCTTTAAGCTGCACCCCAATACCAGTTCTCAGAGAAACGGAGTCTGTTGCGTTCTCCTTGCTGCCTCTTTTAATGGAACCATTCGCATGTGTCCTGTACAAAATACACAGCGTTCATCAGATGCTAATGCTTGGAAACGTAAAGAAAATCACAATGAGTAGCTGGGGAATATCTGACCTATCACTCCAGTAGATGTAGCTCTCAAACACAGACACAGAGAACATGTCCATGTTGTTGCTGGCCAGCACCACCTCCCTGTTTTCTCCAGTCTCCAGGTTTATACGCTCAATCTTGTCTGTCCTGGCATCACACCAGTACAGCAGACCGTCCTACACACCAACATGAAGTAATCGTGATGCTGCACACTCCCTGCACCTTCATCTTAAAATCATAAAGAAGTGCTCCGTTGTGGCTTACCTCATAGTCAATGGAGATCCCATTGGGCCAGCTGATACTAGCATTGACTAGGATCGCCCTCTGTGAACCATCCAGGCGGGACCGCTCGATGCGGGGGTACTGACCCCACTCTGTCCAGAACAGGTAGCTGCCAGCAAAAACATGTAGAAGCACAGAAACCCTCAAATAGTGTAATCAATAGTGAACTGAAACTACAAATGTGGTGGTTAAACTGCACGGCGTATTTCATTTTGTAATTCTCACCCTTTCTCAGGATGAACGGTGATGGCACGTGGCTTGTCCAGGCCCTGGGAGATCACCACGTACCGGAAGGAGCCATTCAGGCGAGCCACCTCGATCACATCGAAACCTTGGTCAGTCCAATAAATGTTTCCTGTGTAGGACGGAGGAGAAATGTTAAAAAAACAGACAGATCTGTAGGCAAGATGTAGGTTCACTATATATGTCATCTATATAGTCTAAAAAATACATGTTTTGCTCATCTGTCCCTTTTTCAGTGCAAGTTTTTTATATTTTTGCAGGGTTTCCCTGAGTGTATTATAAGCCTGGCGGGCCACCAGGCTTTACTTGTGCCCCCACCAGGCTAAGCATTGCTTATTTATTTAGGTCTTTTTGAAATGTTGAAATTTTTTAAGACTTTATAGTTGGTGTTCAGGTGTTAATCTTCCAATCTTTCAATAAAACATGACTATCAAGTGATATTTTCAAATTTCCTGTCAAGTTTAAAC
This sequence comes from Girardinus metallicus, assembly GCA_903067095.1. Taxonomy (NCBI): domain Eukaryota; kingdom Metazoa; phylum Chordata; class Actinopteri; order Cyprinodontiformes; family Poeciliidae; genus Girardinus; species Girardinus metallicus. Next base: position 32,009 of record CAEGAE010039165.1, read on the forward strand.
ATTTTTTAACTCAAAAACAGGACAGGCTGCTGGATGAATGACTGCCCTAGCACCCAAACACTGGGCGTAGCAAGTTTTCTAGGGGAAACTTTGTTTTATATTCGCAGAGTTCAGTGAACTTCAAATAAAAACATAATTACACAATTTTAAATAAAAGAATATATAAATTTAATTGCAGACAGTTGAGTTTATTACTCACTCATACAGTGCAGGGTGATTTACAAAAACAAAGCTTTTTCTGCAGCCATATGTGTGGCATTTTTATGAGCAGCTCTTGTAAAACTGCACAAGTACAGGACATTTTTTGTTGATTTAAAGAATCTTGGTTTTCTTTTAAACTGTAAATATTATTCACATTTAACATTACCATTGAAATACACACCTTGTTTTAAATGTCAAATGTTAAAAAAAACTAAAATGACCTATCTATATAACTAGAATATGACTGTATTGCTATATGTTTTTTTTGCCATTCTTAATTTTTACATTGTTCAGTCTTTTTTGGTGATGCCTCTCACCAGCTATCCAGTCAACAGCGATCCCCTCCACTCTCCCGATGCCGTTGGTAATCACGTCTTCTCTCCAGGTCTGATCTCTCTTGGCCCTGCTGATGGTACTCAGGCCCATATCCACCCAGTAGATTGTATCATTCTCTACAGCAAGCAAAAGAAAACAGGCTTCCTGATCAATAAAGGGAAATTATGACAAGAAAGTCAGAGGGGGCGGAGGGAAGAAAACTTTACCAGCGTGGAAATCTATGCCAACAGCTAGTGAGGTGCCAGAGACAGGTACTAGAGCATCAGACTTGTCTGAAGGATCCAGAGGAATACCCCGAATGCCTTCATGAACAGAATACAGAAGGAAGGAGCCCACTCCTGCAATAAACACAAAGGTAGATCTTAGAAATCTCTGAGCCACTCCCTTTATGTTAGCTTGTGAAGCAGAATTTGCTTGAAATTAGGATTTTTGTATGCATGCAATCACATCCTACCCTCGCAGGACTGCTGCCCGGTTCGCAGGCTGTATCCTGCAGTGCACATGCAGGCTCTGGTGTTGTGGGATGTGGGTAGGCACAGCTGGGAACAGTCTCCATTGTTTTTGCTGCAGAAATTGGTGCCTGTGAGCCGAAACGCACAAAGACAAATACACAAAATAAATCAAAGATGAGTAACCGGGTATAAACAGAGGTGCCTGTGATAAACATTCAGAGGCTTTAAATTAGACCCTCTGTCAGACAGATGTACTTTGTCTTTCAAAGGACTTTAACAAACAAAATGTTGCACCTTTTTGCACGGTTTCGTTGTAGATCTTCATGTGCATCATGGGCGAAGTGCTGTTCCTCAGGACTTTCCAGTTGCCACCGTCTTTTTTATCACACGTTCCGATCTGGTCAGTTCCCTGGTCCGCCCACCACAGCTTATCCCCTTTGGTGAACACCACATAACATAGACATTACACATTTCTGCTGAAACTGCAGCTAAAATAAAGAGTTTATGATAATGGGCACACTAAGGCCTACCCATAATAGCAAGAGCTGTAGCCTTGATGAGCTTGCCCTTGGTGCCTTCCAGCACCTCTAGTCCAGAACCGTCCAGGTTGCAGCGGTTGATGGTGCTGTTTCCTGAGCTGATCCAGTAGAGCTGAGCTGTATCAAAGTCGATGGAAAGGCCTAGGAAATCAGAGAAACAAAAGAGCATGTAAGAACAATGTCTGACCTCATCACTAGGGGGAGCTGTCTCTTAGTCACAAACGCAGGGGGACAATGGTTCTCTCACCAATAGGGCCTTTTTGGTTGGTGAAGAGGAGACTGCGGTTGCTGCCGTCTGTGTTGGCCATGCTGATGTTGTCGCCGTCTGTCCAGTACAGCTTCCTGGTGTAGACACACAGATAACCATCGATTTTAAAGGCTTTTTATCAGCAGAACAGATAAAAAATACATACTGAAAGAAAAACATGTGTCACTTTAAACTTGGAGCTTAGGTGTAACCTATAGAGCCTTGCAAATTTCTCAAACTTCTCTGTATCTTATTGCAGTTTTGACCAACACAAGGTAGTGTGTGTGACACAAATGATACATGGTTCTGATACTCTTTTACAAATAAAAATCAGAGAACTCTGACTTAGGATGTGTTCCAGACAGTTTTTCATACCAACTACTGACAAGTTTGTCAAAATATCTTGCAAAAGAAGTCAAACTAGAACATCTGTGAACAGCAATAAGACTTGTAAACGATTCTCAATTTGACTTATGCCTTTCACACTGGGAGCCATTCTTTGGTCTTTTGACCTCATCCTCCTTTAAATCTCTCTAAAACTTTATCTCTGACCCATTTGCTGTGTGTCTTGATGCTGTTTGTTCACTATTGTTTTCTAATATACCTTTGAGGCCTTCATAGAACATCTGAATTTACACTGATTGCAACTGGTCATACTGGATTTTATTTAGGGATATCAGATTAAAGTAAAAACAACAATTTTCAGCTTTTGGCTTGCTAGAAAAAAAAAAGAAGGAAAATGAAGCATTCTTTACATTCCACTTCCCAATTATGTTTTCCAGGGGAGGGGACACTTTTGAAATCTACTGAATGTCACTCTAAAACTAGAGCTCCAGATTTCACGACTCTTTGACCTCTGAAAACTTATAAACTAACATAAAAGTTTAATTTAGTTTTCTTTTTTTAACCTTTTTAACTTAGTTAATGGTTTAGTGCCACATCGTAACCAGATACAAATCTCAGCCCTTTGTTATGTGTCATTGCGTATGAGAGTTATATTTAATATATATCACTTTTTTAATTCTAACTACATCCAGCCACGGCCTTTATTATATTTAACATGTCTCCGAAAAAAAAAAAACAGACTAGGGGATTCACATTTCCTCTTTCAAGCTTTTCCCTTTTTTTGTGCAAACACACAGTTTATCCTGCCCCAACCTTTCTTGACCCCACCCACTCCAGTTGGGGTCAAGTGTGTTTGTGTGGCAGAGAAAGCAGACAGCTCCAGCATATGGTTCTAACATCTGCTTCTCATTTTCAAACACACCAACAAAGCTCTGATCGGAAACAGTCCTCTTCTTCACCGAGTCCTTCAAAGAGACAACGGAGTAAACAGACAGCAGACACACTTTCTAAATGGAAATCAAACACACAAAGGCGCACATATTCCTGCTGAACCACGGTATTTGGAGGTACAGATGGTTTGTCTGTGCGCTGTTTGGCCGAGGGAGAGGCTGGAGCCAAGTTCTGTTTGGAGATTAGGGGGGGAGAGTTTCAGGAGGGGAAAAAATGAATGTTTTAAGTAACGCAGGAGGGGACAGGATGTAGGATAAACAAAGAGAACGTTGATGGAAAAAGAGAAAGACAGAGACACTGGCTGTGAATCAGACACAGAGTCTGTCTGAGCTCAGAAAGTGTCAAAATAAAAGACAGAAGCAGCAGAGGATTACAATTAAATGAGAGAACAAACTTTAAAGCCATTTTTATAGTAAGAAAATGCTTAAGGGTTAGCTGTCGGTAATCTATTTACTAACAGTGACTGCATAAGGGGAAAACTGAGAAGAGCCACAATAATGTGTTTTACATTATCAGTAAAACCAGAGGTAGTTTTTGGACAATATGGCTCCTCACTCAGAGCAGCAAAGCCTTCACCTTAGCACTCCGCTAAGCTAAAGTATTCTGTTATTTCCTCTCTATATGACTTTTCTACACCTAACTTGGATGTCCGGTCATCATATTTTACATCATGTAAGCAATGCAAAAAAATAATATCATATTAAATAACTCTGAAAATCAATTTGGGTATGAAGCTTCAGAGTTGCAGCTTTAAGGAATCTCAGCCACATTTTATCACGTTTAGTTCTAACTTTTAGTGAATTTATAAACCCTGAACTGATTTGTTCTAGACTTGAGAACGATTTTTTAAAGAAAAATCTAAGATTAATGAGACTTTTATTTATCCATTTGCTTTATGTACACAAACTTAAAAAGTACAGTGTATAGTGTAATCTATAAAATTACTTTTTGTAATGAATAAGGTTAGCATTGAAAATATTAGTTTTAATTGGTTGTTATAAAGTCAAAGTTAGCTGAATGGTGTTTGTCAGAGGAGTGGGTGTGTTTGTTTATATGTGGAGACCACATGTGTTGGGGGTTCAGCAAGGAGGCATTTATGGAAGGAAAGGTCACTGGGTAAAAGAAAGAATATGTCTCACAGCAGCTTCCGAGAATGAGAGTGTTTCTACATCCGAGAACTTTACGACGAGCCTCTTTCTATTTCCGTGTGTGTGAGAGTGTGGTACTGACCCCAGCATTGGATGCATCACTAGACAGTGTGGTTTGTCCAAACCCTGAATGACAGCATTTTTAAAGGAGCCATCCAGTCTGGCGACATTAATCTGTTTCTTATTGGCATCATAGCTAGTCCAGAACAGGTTCCTGGACACCCAGTCCACCGCCAGGCCGTGTGTATTGGGTAGATCTAATGAAACACAACAAACATAAATTGTAGATCAATTCTTTGGTTTAGACAGAAACTCAACAAGCCTTTTTAAAATAACAGACAGTCGAGGGGACAAAGGTAAAACTATAGAGCGACCCTTCATTCAGTATTACTCCTCATCACTAGAGCTCTTTTAGTTTAAACAGCTGTTCATTGATTATTCAGTTGAACAATGTCTGCACACCTGTATGCTGGTTGTGTGCTAGCTGTAGTTTGACTATTAACTCAATGGCCAACAAAAGTGTTGCTTTTTTTTATTATCTCAATTTCAATGGTAAAATATTATATTTTTTTCAGTCTGTGCCTAATATACTTTGCAGTTTCTCATTTTTTTTTTTTTTAAATTTAGACCAATGTAATCTGCCCAAAACAGACGTTTCCCTTACAAGTCTAAGTAACGATCCTTTGAAAGATGTTCTGCTTCATCGTCCTTACCAGCAGAGACCACGGTCTCGACTCCGGTTCCGTTAATAAAAGCTCGCTTGATCGTTTGTGTCCGCACATCTGACCAGTAGATGCGGTGCTCTAGAGCGTCATAGTCCACCACAGTCACGTTGTCGATGTCCGGCACAGTGAAGGAGATGATGTAGTTGTAGTATGGGTTATCTATGTCCACTCCCCTAATCTCTATTTGCCGAGCGTAAAGCAGAAACTGGCGAGACTCTGTGGGGGAGATGAGATGATGACATGCGTCCATTAATGCTCAATGAAATTAATCAAGTGGTAAATGCAGCAACAAGTCAAAAGGGTAATCTCTGAAAAGGAAGTAATGCCTAATCTGTGGAAGGATAGTTGCTGCAAGGATGAGTGCTTCTTTGTATTATTCCTGCTGCTTGAACAAACACTTAATTCAATTGTATTTTTGACTGACATGATTATATCTGGCAGGGTAATAGCACAGCAACTGCGGTGAGAGTAAATTCAATCAGTGAAAATACATAACAAATAGGACAAACTCAGCAGTCACTGTTTGTTTAAATCTGCGGAGCTTTAGCGACAGAAATAAGAAATGGAAAAAGGGGATTGAGATGGGAGACTAATGACTCTGTCAGACTGTATCAGTCAGGCAAGAGTATGTTGTGGATGTGGGGGACAGTAATAATGGCTCCTCGGAGTCAATATCACACAACACAATTGAGAGCTTTGCCCTGAATATTAAACTCAAGCAAAAAGACATAAGCAGCCTGCCACTATAAAAAAGAAGACATTATATTAAGCTTAGACGTTCCCTGTTCAGTCACACACAAGCAGCAACAGCCTCCTCCACTCTCTACTGTAAGAAAAAAAACAAACTAATGTGTTTAGACTTACCAAAGCACGTCCGTTTGTCGGGGCCCAGCTTCATGAGGTGGGGACATGCACACGAGAATGTCTGATTGTAGTTGATCAAGCAGAGGTGGGAGCAGGGCTCTTTGCCATCTTTAGCTGCACATGGGTTTGGAGCTGCGCAGACGACAGTGTAGATTAGAAGAAGGACTGAGAAGGTGTACATGCAACGGTCGGTCATTTAATTAGGTGCACAAATAGTAAATTAGTAGGTCAGAGTATTTTAGACACTGATGATTTCGACCCCAGGCCATTTTCTGCATTTCTTCCTGTCCTCTCTCTGCCATTCTTCTTGTGAAGCTACTAATAGAAAAGGATACTAGCGCCACACAATCTTAAAAAAAAAGTCACAGTGATGATCCACAGTTCCTACAATTGTTAACTTTATAATTGCATTTCTGAAAATAAATGTAAAATATTCCAACCATTTTTTTCTACAAAATGACTGATGAGTGTTTTCTTTCTTTTATTTATTATAAATAATCACTGCAAAAGAGTGTGAAATTTATTATGACTGTCCAAACTTATTCAGACTGCTGTTGTTATATATTTTAAAGTTAACAGTACCTATGAACTGAAAATTAAAACCAGGAGATGACTGAAACAAAATGTGGGGAATGTTCAACCAGTACAAGATGCTTATGTATGAAAAGTACTACTTCCCGACCACTTTCTGAAACAGATTTCTACTCGAGTAGCCTGACCTGCTCTTGGATCCTCAAATAGGTAAATAATTGCAAAAGAAAACTATCCACATTCCTGACAAACAGAGATTAAACCAGCTAAATTTCCCTTTCCCTCACCTCATACCAAACTAAAATCAAAATTGGTCCAAATTGGGATGGGTAGATTAGAACTAGGTTTATAGTTGACATATAGAACAGCATGTCAGCAACTGTGCAACCAAAAGAAAAGCACTTATAGCTGTATGTAGTTCTTTGTCAGGTACATTTACAACAAATAATTAGAAGAATAATAATGATTGTATACACTGATACCTTGTGGTTGTCTGGATGGATGGTAGACCTGCAGGTCAAAGGGCTGTGTATTAGTTCTCTGGACAACAGTCACGTTGTTCCCAGTCCACTTGTTTGCCTTGGCCAGCGTGTTGGTCCTCCAGTCCGTCCAGTAAACCTCTCCACCGTACATGGTGACAGCAAAAGGATGCGAGAGGTACTCATGGCCTCTCAGGACCTCGATCAGTCCAGAACCATCATACTTAGCAGAGTAAATGGCATCGGATCTGTAGAAATAAAAATTTTAGCTACATGTTACTGTGAAGATCGTCGTTATATAAAATGCGAAGGTTAAAAGGTTTTATTTTTATTTGTTTGACCTGGCATCAATCCAAAGGATGCGCCGCTCCAGATAATCCACAGTGAGTCCGTTAGGCCATCCTCCGCTGCCCGTCTCCTTATGGATCGTCTTCCTGCCTTCTCCGCTCATGGACGCAGCCTCAATCCTAGGCAAACTAGCATCCCAGTCTGTCCAGAAGAGGATTCTGCAGAAATATATTTTAACATAGGGACTTGTTGTGACTATGCTGTTTTATTTGCAGGAGGTAAAGCAAGCAGTGCAACTGTTACCCATCGCGGGGGTCAAGAGCAATAGCTCTAGGGTGCTCCACTTCCCCAGCCAGCAGAGTAGTCCTCATAGTGCCGTCCAACTTGGCCACCTCGATCTGATCAAGGTTGCTTTCCACCCAGTAAATGTTTCCTGCTATCCAGTCCACTGCCAGACCCTCGGGTGTAGCCAAGCCATACTGGATCACTACATCAAAGCTGGTTAAAGCTGAAGGAGGAGGAAAAGAGACAAGAAAAACATTCAAACATCCTGATTTTTATCAGGTCCTTCATCTGCAGCCACTTATAACGTTGTGTTGGTGGAACTCTTCAAAGCTTTTTTATATGATGCCCAGTTAAATCCTGTTTCATCAGGCTATTTAGGAAAACAAATAATTATCTGGGGTGCTGAAGGTACTTGTTGAATTTGCACTTGATTTAATTCCACATGGTTAAAGGCTCTGCTGGCAAAAATCTGCTGATGACAGCTTTTTCAGGCTACTGTAGCCCACAGCACTGATCCGCAGGGGTTTAGTACTTAGAAATGTTGTAATTGTAATAAGACTCCAAGTATCACAAATTGTCCCCTAATGAAGTGTTTAGATGCCATGTAGAGAAAACAAAACGGCACAATAAAAACAAAAGACAAAGTGACAGTACAATTACAGAGCAGCTCCTAGAAGCTAAATATGTGGTGTCAGGGCTAAAGAGAGATCACAGCCTCTCTCTAACCCTTTAATTTCCCACTGCCTCCCTAATGAGAGTGATGAGTAATTATTTGGGATGAGTCAGTATTGTGCTCTGAACAATGTTGACACGCTTAAAACCCCAAACAACTTCAATACAGACCTCTATAACTGACAGGCCTTTAAAGAGACAAATGGGATTTTCTGAAATGGGTTCATTGGAGTCGTTTGAAGAAGATGTACCCACAAGTTGCCTTGGTTACAAGAAACTGCAAGTTTCTTACAACTTGTGTTTTCAGAGGAGATTGAAGCAACAGCTAGTCAGTTAGCAGCTTGGCAGCCAAACCCTGATGAGAGGAAAATATATTAACCTAGCAGTTAACGAGCCAACATCCAATTAAATAAAGAGATAGTCACCTAACAGGTCCTTAAGCTAGCGGCTAGTTAAGCTAGTAGCTAGTGAAAATAAGCATTAATCAGCTGATGGCTCATCAAGCCCACAATTAGTCTGATAACTATTAGCTTCTCTATCTTTTGTAGCTTTTAGTTTAACAGCTAACCATTGTAACGGGCTCTTTGCACGTCGGCTTCCTCGTTCGGGGAAAAGCTGCTCGGTCGCTTCCGGTCTATTGAAAATGGCATTTTACACTAGGTGCTTGCAGGGCTAACCCAAGCTAACAATTAATGATGTACATTGAGCCGAAGCCCCAGCAAGTAAGCTGGAGAAAGGTTTTAAGATGTACGCCTCATTATACATTCACGGATACGAAGGTGAGTTTTACTTTCTTTAAACTTTGTGGCTAACATTAACTTTAGCTTATGCTAGTAGGCGATATTCTCTGACATTTTTCTTGTAAAAATGTGCTATTTAAGTACTAAACATTTTTAATCCATTCTAGCGGACAATGCTTTTACCTTATTTTGAACTTGTTTTCAAGTATATTATGTGTGTTTATTGTTGTTAGTGTCAGAGACCAAGTAACAGTGGAGATTACGCTTCGGGATTTTGCTTGAGGTCAAACTAACAACTAGTTAAGGAAGCTGTCAGTTTGCTTTTCAAGCTAACAGATAGCAGCCTAATGATAGTCATTTCCAAAGTGGATAGGCCACCAAGCTAGTATCAAAGATTTCTGAGGTTTTGAAGCAATGGTTCTTCAACCTTATCATCACTTTTACATTAAACAATTAATTCTGTAGTCTAAAGTAATACTGCAATATTTGCAGAAAAAAACATGTTTGTCCAATAATGTAAAAAACTGATTGTCAAATAAAACTATTACTTACCATTTGATCTTTATTTGTTTTAACTTCTACAGCAAACAGATAATGTATAGCTAATGTTTTGGTTTGGCCACCTTTATCTGATCCAAGCATTTTTCAGTAAGGTTTCAATCAATAAAGCTGGCTAGCACATTTTAAACTCATCCATCTTTCTACATTAAAAACAAAGACTGAAAACAAAACATGAATAGAGGTATTGAAAGTACAAGTTTTAGAAAACAAATCGTGGCTTCTCTGTAAAAACTATATGAAGCTATTTTTAGGCTTTTATATGAAAAAGTTACCTCCATTCTCAGACAACTTCCCACGATAGATCTTATCCTCCACTACGTCAGTCCAGTACAGGGAACTCTGGTTAAGATGGAAATCCAGGGCGATGGTGTTTCTGAGGCCAGGCACCAGGACACTGAACTCCCCCTTGTTCAGATCAATGCGCCGGATTTCATGGCGATTTGAGAAGATAATAAATGGTTTGAATGGATCTGTGAAAATACAGAAAGAAAATATCTCAAGAAATCATTGATTACAGCTGAGTTTATTCTCCCAAGATGATTGATACTGTTTTAGGCAATGACTCTCCTGTTTTTATTCTAAAAACTATCCAAACCAAAAAGAAATGTCCTCTACACCTTATTTATGTCACCCTTGGACTTTGGCCCAATTCTTTTTTTTTGCAGAACTGTTAAATAATTCAGTCACACTGGACGGTTTTCAAGCATGGCTCTCCTGTTCAAGATGTTGTCAAATAATCTCAACATAATGCAAGTCTGCAATCTGACTGGGACACTCCAAAACAAATTCAATTTTGTTTTGAGCCATTCAGTGCTGGAATTACATGGTGTACTTCAGATCATTGTCCTGATGCATAGTAAAAGAGTGGTTGTGCTTTTCTACAATTTTATTTTAGAACAAGATTTTAGTCTAGAGAGTAAAATTTACAGTTTCATCAACTGTAGTGACTCTTTGAGGTTCCGAAGAGGCAAAGCAGCCTCATACCATTTAGTCAGTTTACAGAATATTTTCCCAAAGGAACATCTTTATTAAATTTTAGGTAAGCAGTGGTTTTTGGCCAAGTCTCTTTTTTTTTTTACTGTTGAATTGTGACCTGACCTTAAGTGATCCAAGTGAGACGTTGGACATTGATGACAGAACTAGACATAAAATCTGCCTCGTTTTATTCAAAACAGTCATGGAGGACAGTCTCAATGATTCTGATGTTGGTCGAGAAAATGCTTCACATTTAAATTATAGGGAATCTATCCTTTTTACTACTCTAGTTGGAAAAGATTTCTGATGCTTATTTCCATCACAACATCAGTTGTGGGCCTGTGACTCCCTCACTTGGAGATTAGGGGTCAAATAAGAAAAAAGTCTGACTTCAACTCCCCTTGTCTTATTGTTGCTTTCTGAAAACACATGGAGACGACAAAAAAGGATCCTTAGATCCAAGTCTTGTGTGGCGTATATTTCGGACCTGTTCTTAAATTTCTTTAGTTTGCGTATGCCGTGTTGCTTCATTAATATATTTAGCTTACTTCATGTTGCCAAACAGGTTCTAGCCAAGTAATTTCTTCATACTTCAGGTCAGGTAGTCTTCAGTGACGAGTGGAATTGAACTTAAATTATGACTTAACAAGCGAGGGAAATTATTCTGTACTTTGCCTAAAATAAAACTTTTTTCAGAAACTGAAACCTTTGTGAGACAAAAAAGCACAAAGTGAAGTAATCCATGAAGGAGACGTTTGTGCTCATGATGTCTTGCCCATCTAAGAGCCAGTCTGTTTTGGCCAGGCCACTACTGTAAAAGGGATTTTAAATCTTAAGGCTTCTACTTAAGTAAATTTATTCTGAGCAAAGAAGAAGAGCTCTGCCGTGCAGTGTATTGGAGGTGGCAGCCGTGTAACGCTGCTCTGGGTGACTCTCCCTATATGGAGAGGCTATGCTGAAAGCTGCTTTAATCCCGTGTAATGAAAATGGTGAGTAAATTAGACAGCAGCTATCTGGAGCAAACAGGCAGCTAGACATACTGCGGGATGAACGACGGCATGCAGCTGGCTCGCCTCTAAAACCGGCAGGTGAGGAGCAGCAGGATAAAGTTTCCTTCTTGAGTAGTTGCTGCAGGGAGATACATACAGTATGTTCTTTTTATGTGGCTGATAAAACTCGAAGCTGTTTTAGAGGACTCTGTTCCTCACAACTTGACCTTTCGATGACTTCGATAAAATCCGCTGCAGCTTTTGGTTCTTCACGACCATTTGCAGAAAATAATTTTCATTAAAAATTTTTTTTTTTAAATCATAGAATTTTTATGGTTTCTCAGGGAAACCTTCTGGTCCGTCATAAATTTGTGCTGAGAGCAGATAACCTCTATGTCTCTTTCTTTTTATTGCTTCGTGTTTCACTCCAATAGAGTACAACATTTTGGGCCAAATGGATCTCCAACAACTACACATGTTCTTGCTACAGTTGTGTGTCCTGTAACTTCATCCCATTTTATTAATAACCTCACTCCAAAACATCAAGTCTTTAAATATGGCACCTTCAAAATTATTACCACTCATGCAGTTAAGACTTCATACAAGTACCTTTAAGTATTAGTACAACACTTATAATTCTTTTAATATTTGTAAGGCTGAAACATGGTATTTCTCTTTGAAGACTCATTCTTTGTTTTCTGACTTGGCATACAAGATTTTGTTGGTGTTTCAAAAAGCTTATAATATTCACATGCACTTCAAAGAATGCTTCCAGAGCTTTTTATAAAGAAACAAGCCCACAGAAACACAGATCCTCCACCATACTGAGCAATGTTAATCTCTTGTTTCACATCAAAAACAACAATATTATGTAATCTAAAAAACCAATCAGACAGCTGCAGCTGATCCAGAACGCTGCTGCTCACATTTTCACTAAAACCAGGAAGATAGAGACACCACACCAGTTCTGAAGTACGTACACTGGCTTCCTGTAGCTCAGAGAATAGACTTTAAGATATTTTTGTTAGTTTATAAATCACTGAACGCCTTGGCACCAAAACACATGAACTCTTGTTGTTGTATCAACCCTTCAGAGCACTCAGATCTGAAGGGTTCTGCATCCCCAGAACCAGAACCAAGCAATATTCAGTTTCAATGCACCACTAATCTGGAACAAACTACCAGAAAACTGCAAAAATGCCTAAACAATGAATTCCTTTAAATTAAGGCTAAAAACCTACCTGTGCAGAGCTGACTTTAATACTTAATAACTGAAACATTGATCAACATATTTGATGTGTATTTGCTTGATGGCTTTAATGGTGGCATCTGACAAAACTTAATGTTTATTGCTTGTTTAATTAGCTACGGTGTTATGTTTTTATGGTGTAAACCACTTTGAACTGCCTGCTTGCTGAAATGTGCTATAAATAATCTTCACTTGACTAGTCCTATTTCACCAAATCCCACAGTTAAATTTAGAGTCTTACTAGCTTTTAATTTACAGTTGACGTTATACAGAAAAGGCTGAACACCCAACCAACAAGTGGCATATAAATGGTTTGTAATGGTTACCAGGGAGACCTTTTATGTACAGCATATCTGGAAACCGTAAGATAATCAAATGTTCCTTGATGTTCCCAGGTTTGAATTAAAAAGCAGAAGTAATTGTGCATTTATAGCAGCTCCTCCTATTCTCTGGAACGACCTACCTCTCTTAAAAATAAGTGTGCTGAGTATTGAGCACATCAAGAAACTCTAAAAGACTCAATGCTTGCTATTTAAATCGATAACATCAATTTGTTTTCAACTTTTCTTATGCTTTCAGTGAACTTTATAATCTTAATACTTTCTTGTTTACCATCTATATTGCTTGCTGTAAAAGTTTCTTCAGCTCTTGTTGCTATAAAGTGATGTAAACTGTAGATAAAATTGTCACTGACATTGACTTCTCCCCAGTATGCAACGCCTACCTGCAGTTCTCAAACAGTAAACTTTGTAGATTTTATTCACTTTCTATTCCATCCTCTTCATGTGCGTCTGCAACATAAATATGTTGTTTGAAAAGCTTTATACTTCGATGAAATAGGTAGGCACTCATAACCTTTTAGAGGTTCCTGCGCATTCATTGACTTAAAAATTGGATAATAAATTAAAAAAGTTGTGATTAGATTACAGAAACTAATACACTTTTTTTCTCTAAAGAAACAGATATACTCAAATTAAAGGTTGATTTCTTTATGACGTTTTCAATGTGAGATTATGGAACTGCAGTAAAAGTTTAATTTATTTTGGGGTTTTCTCATACTTTTACCAGAAAGGCCAATAAAGGTAAACTGGCTGAATGTTATGTTTTTTTCCTGATATAAATCATTTATATCCAACCCGCTGTCATGCTGTTCTGTTTGATTTGCTCTTTCACCTTTGCTCTTGCAGTTCTCCATATCAGGCTCCAGTTCCCAGCCGTCGTAGCAGGAGCACTTCACGCTGAACTTGTCCTGTTCGCAGCGCTGACTGCACTTCAGGTGTTTGGCGCAGAAGCTCTGGATCTGACACGTCTTGTTGTCAGAGCCCAGCTCCATGCCCAGCGGACAGGAGCAGATCACGCCCTCGCCGGGAGCCACCGTGCAGTTATGGCTGCAGTCGCCGTTGTTCATAGAGCACAGATCTGCACAGCGACAGAGTGAGGCGATTAGGGTCTGAAAACGCAGAAGAGCAGTACTTGATGTTCTGCTCTCAGCCCGAACACTGTTCTTTTCTTACCGCAGAGTTTCTCATCAGAGCCATCTGGGCAGTCGTCGTGGCCATCACAGATTTTCTCTGCAGGCAGACAGATGGTGGAGTTGCTGGCACACACGTGGTGGGAGAGCTTACACACCAGCGCTTCGCAGTTTTCCTCATCTGAGTTGTCTTCGCAGTCGCTGTCGCCGTCACAAACCCAGGCTTTGCTGATACAGCGAGCTGTGGATGGAAGGTCGGGTTGAAACTAAAAACTAAAGCTTTACATAACCCTACTTGACATCTTTGTTCCGAGTCTGCCCCACCAGAGTCTCTGCAGCCAAACTTGACAGCTGGATCACACATGGGTGTGACGCCCTCGCAGTTCTTCTCATCGCTCATGTCCATGCAGTCGGTGTCTCCGTCACAGCGCCAACGCAGCGGGATGCACAGGCCGTCCATCCGACACTGAAACTCATCAGTGTGACAACCACCAGGTGGACGTGTGGCTGTGGGGAAACAAAAATCTTGTTTTCAGTGATGAGCGCAAAACAAAGTCCAAAATCATGAGGCAGAAAACAGCAAGAAGACTGACTAAAACAGAAAATGTTTTTTCTGTTTTCTGTTTCTGTTTTTTCTCCTGTTGCTTTGGAAAGAAGCTAAATGATGACCAGTTCAATTATGAGCTGCTATATGCATGAGTTAGTCAAGCAAAATAAATTACAGAAAGTGTTTTTGTTGTTTAGCCATGACAAGATGGAAGATGAAAGCTGAGCAAAAAGAGATAAAAAAAAAAGCCTAAACCCTTTTTCAAAAAAAGTCAAAATATAATGTAAAAAAAAAGTTTAAACGTCATGAAAACTAAAAATGACATGGAATACTGTTGAAATTAGGGCTGATACGATTCCTCGAGTGATTCGAGTACCTCGATTATTAAAATTCCTCGAGGAAAACGGATCTGCCTCGAAGCCTCGTTATATTATGTTTTATTATTTAGCGCGGGACTTTATTTACTCTCTCACTTCCGCCTGAGTTGTTGACGAAAGCTAAGTGTTAGCAGCATAACGTCCAGTTTTCAAGTTCGGCCTGGGA
>CAEGAE010039171.1:0-17128 GCA_903067095.1 Girardinus metallicus
CCCCGGGCCGGGAATCGAACCCAGAACCTTCTTGCTGCAAGGCAACAGCTCTACCAACTGCGCCACTGTGCAGCCCTGACTGTCTAATCAATAATCTTCAATCATCCAGCCAATAATTTATTAGCAAATTAAAGATTAAAGAGATTATATTAAATTACAAGAGAATCAAAAACATGAAGATTTAAATTAATTTAAATAATGTAATAATTACACAAAATGCTGAATAAACAAAAAAAGACCAGAAATAGATGATAAAAACAAATGAAAACTGTTTACAATAAATTATATTTATTTTATTCTTTTGATTTCAATAATCAGTTTCACAGATGCTACGTGACAGAAATGAAAATATTCTTTAATAAGGACTTTTATTCTTTTAAACAAACTTTTGTCTCTTAATTCTTTTTAAACCTCAGAAGTAATTTAAGAAATATTTAATTAGATGGATGAAAATAATCTGATGCATTTATTATTATTATTATTATTATTATTATTATTATTATTATTATTATTATTATTATTGTTATTGTTATTATTGTTATTATTATTATTATTATTATTATTATTATTATTATTATTATTATTATTGTTATTATTATTTCATGTGAAATGTGTGGTTTATGTTGGTTTTGTAAATATGGAAATATTAATTCAGAAACTATTAAATTTTATTTCATGTTACAATAATTTTTTGACATTTTAGCTTTTCATGGATAATATTAAAAGCTCAAATTTCCAGTGCCATTTATAGTCACTTCTATTTCAGTATCATTTATGAGTTTAACTTGATTTTTTATTTGCTTGTTACTAAATATTACAAATTTAGTTTTGTCATTTTTTAGTGATCATTTATGTTTCTTTAATACTTTAATATTTAAAAGCTGCTCCGTTACCAGGCGAACTTCCTCTCCTCACATTTAGATCATAACATCTTCAGTTGTCACATATTTCCCATTAGTCACTTGGGTTTCAAGATGGCCGCCATTTTTGAACCTTTTAAGTGAATTATTTTTATAAAATGTTTTAATTTGGATGAACTTTGTGACATCAGGTGTGTTTGGTGTTCATGCAGTAGAATCAGAAACTGGACTTTTCTGCTGGCGACTTTCACACCAGGCGTCACCTGGAAGGAGAAGAAGAAGAAACAGTCCCAACGATTAGCATTAGCTACTGCTAATTGTTTTATGCTTAGCAGCTAAATGTTTGAGGTCTGCTTAGTTTTATCTGTGTTTAGCAGCTTAGCATTAGTTCTGCTAATTATTATTAAGTGTTTAGTTGTTTAACATTAGCCTAGCTATGATTCTTGTTTAGCGAACTAATAGCTAGTGAAGCTAACCTTTTGGCTGATATTTTCTCCATTACAACCATGGAAGCCATTTTGAAAAATGTCCACCAGAAAATATGAATGACTTCTGTGGTTCAAAATATGTTGGCTAAAATTTGACAGTTTTGGCTATTTTAAAATTTAGTGACAAAATTAATTCTCCATGACAATCTTTGCAGCCATCTTGAAAAATGAAAAATAATGATCAGCAAATCTGATTTCTATGGGTCTGATTATAATTTGACACCAAATGTATTCATCTGTGGTAACAACTACGGCAGCCATCTTGATTTTTTTTAATGCTTGTTTTTCCAAAGAGCTAGCCACTAGCAGCAGCGCCCCCTGGTGTTTTCACTCTGAGCAGCAGAGTGGGATAACCTGTCGGAACCGCCTGCAGTCCGGTACCGAGGGTTCTGTTGGGAACTTCTGACCCAATCAGAACCTCACCATGGTCTTCATCAGAGATGAAGAGTCGTCCTTTAAACATGGCTCCTGCTGACCTTTGACCTCACTGGTTGCCACGGCGACATGGAGCGCCTCATCACCGACATCGGATTCATCCGCAGCTGGAAGCAGTTCCGACACTCCCAGCGTCCAAACATCCGAGACCGGATCAGATCAGAACCGAGTCCAGTCTGGTTCTGATTTCTGTCTTTGCAAATGTTTCAACTTCCAAACAGAAAAAATGTTGAAATTAATTTTTATTTGTTTACATGTTTTATGTTTTTCTGTAAAAGATGATTTATTTGAGCTGCTTTGGAAAGAAGAACCAGAACCAGAACCAGAACCAGACCCAAAAACAGAACTAGAACCAGACCCAAAACCAGAACCAGAACTAGACCCACAATCAGAACCAGAACCAGAACCAGACCCACAATCAGAACCAGAACCAGAACCAGAACCAGAGCCACAATCAGAACCAGAACCAGAACCAGACCCACAACCAGAACCAGAACCAGAACCAGACCCAAAAACAGAACTAGAACCAGATCCAAAACCAGAACCAGAACTAGACCCACAATCAGAACCAGAACCAGAACCAGACCCACAACCAGAACCAGAACCAGAACCAGAACCAGACCCACAATCAGAGCCAGAACCTGTGCTGCAGTTAGAAAGTTTTCCCACCACTCAAACTGTCAACGTCAGAACGGGTCAGAACTGTGAAACTGGAGGAGAAATGATTCCTCAGCCAGAGAAAGAGCTGAGTTCAGGTCTGGACTTTGACTAGACCATTTCTCTGCAGTGTCCCATGATGCCTCGGGGTTGTTTTGGTCGGAGCTTTGAGGAAACGTTTATTTATGGGAAGTCTCTGGAGTGGCTTCAATGTTTGGTCGCCATGGAGACCTAACTGTTCGTCTCCATGGAAACACAGATCCTGCTCCGTTGACCCGAGAGCGAGGAGAGGCAGGAAACCTGGAGCGGATCAGGAAGTGATCCTGGACACTCCTGGTTCTGGTTCTGGTTCTGGTTCTGCTGGAGGTTTCGTTCTGTTAAACAGGAGTTTTTCCTCTCCACTGTCGCCACATGCATGCTGGGTAGCTACAGACATGAAGCTGGACGGGATTAAACTTATTTATTCCACTGAATTATGACATTAAATGAAACGTAATAAATAAACGGGTCGGTTCTAACGGGTGGCACAAAACCTAAAAACAATAAATGTGTCCAAATGAAATACGAGAGGAAAACGTAGATATGAAACAATGACAGGAGAATGATTCTCAAACTCATCGCTACGTGACGTCACGGCTGATGACGTCACGTCAGAATTCAGGAAGCTGAACTTCGTTTTAATCTGAGATCAGAACGTTCGGTTCGGTCCAACACTATCTGACTATTAACACACACACACACACACACACACACACAACGTGATGCTGCAGGTCAGCAGCTGATTGGTTCACCAGAGCGCATGCGCGTCGTTCATGAGAACAATTCATTATCGATCAGAACCAGAACTGATCGATAATCAGTTCCGATTTAAAAAGTAACTTTGACAAAAGAATCAAAACTGAAATGAGAGTAAAAATATTTTTATTTACTTCGCAGTAAAAGACATAAAATCTGAATAAGAAAGTTTTTGTTTGGATCTTAAATGATTTTATTTTCTGTACAAATGTTATTAAAAATGTTAAATTAAGCAACGAACAGATTATTAAAACTCTCGAACAGCTTTGGATCCGCAGAATCCTGATCCGGATCAGTTTCTGGATCATTTAGGAAAATCCGCTGCAGGCGGCAGAACCGGCTGGTTCCGAGCATCTGGACCTGCGTTCCTCCTACAGGTGGAAACGTCACGTGGTTTTCCACATGAACGCTCCTCGTGCACGCGCTTCTTCACGCGCCACGCATCGCTGAAACCTGAACAGGTGAAAGCTGCGCGCGCTGCGCGGATTCCTGCTGCAGATCTGAGAAAGTTCTGAAGAACCGAACCGAACCTCTCCGTCACTCCGCCCCCACCGGGACGGGGCCCGCGGCCCCCGAGCCTCAGAGAGACTGAGGAGGACCAGCATTCAGCAGAGCCGATCCGAGCCGAACCGAACCGGACCGGACCGGACCGCGCATCTTGTCCATGAGCCCAAAGCTGTCCACGCCGTTCTCAGTCACAGACATCCTGAGCCCGATGGAGGAGGCGTACCGCCGGTTCGGAGGGATGGAGCCCGGCCCGCTGGGGGCCTACCGGCAGCCTGGAACCCAGATCCAGAACCAGAACCAGAACCAGAACCACCTGTACCACCACCACCATCATCACATGTCCGCTTCCTCAGCTCTGGGCCCCGGGCCCGCCTACCACGCTTCCCCCGGGGTGCCGCAGTTCTCCGGGACCGCGACGGGCTTCGGCGGCGGCGGGGAGCTGCTCCCGGAGCCGGGGCGGGGCGGAGGGCCCGCCGCCTGGTACGGCGGCCCGGAGCCCCGCTACCAGAGCAGTGAGTCCGGCCGGAACCGCTCCGTGATTTATTTAAAATGCGAAGTGCTGGTTTAAACTGGTTTTATGTTCGTTAGAGTCAGTCTGCTGGGATGGAAACTTTTTATTCTACTTTGAATAATTAGTTTTAAAGCTGGGAACATTTTGAATATTTGGATGATTAAATCGAAATGATTGTATTTCCGTAAAAACTTTGAGACATTTGTTGTGAATTGCAGCAATAGAATTAAACTGAATTTAATAGTTCAGCTTTCAGTTTAATCCCCCGTAGAGGAAATGAAGTTTCATTAAAATAAGTTTGATTTTTATAAATTGAGCTCAAAATAATTTCATCTAAAGAAAATGAATCTTTATTTTAAACTTTAGTTTTAGGCGAATTGCAGATAAGCAGATTAAAAGTCTAAATGACTTTTTAATCTGCTTAAAGGAACGAATTTCGTTGCAATTTAGTTCATTTTCATTCAATAATTTTTTTTAACATTTAAATGTATTTTAAATTTTTCATTATTTAGAAAATAAAGAAACTAGAATAAAAGTAAAACTAACCATAAATATTTTTCATTTCTGACTGGCGGATTTTTCCAAGTTAGTTTTTAACTCGGTCTCTCCCAGTCTCCAGGCTGATGGGCGCCCCGGCCGCGGTCAGCCTCCCCGGGATGGTGCGCGGCCTGGCCGGGATGGAGCCCGGCTCCAAGCCGGTGCTGTCGCTCCACGCCGCGCCGCGCCGCAAGCGGCGGGTCCTTTTCTCCCAGGCGCAGGTGTTCGAGCTGGAGCGACGCTTCAAGCAGCAGAAGTACCTGTCCGCCCCGGAGCGGGAACACCTGGCCGGCCTCATCCACCTCAGCCCGAACCAGGTCAAGATCTGGTTCCAGAACCACCGCTACAAGCTGAAGCGGCAGGCCAAGGACAAGGCCGCCCAGCAGCAGAAGCAGGAGGCCGGCGGCCAGAGCGCGGCCTCCCGCCGCTCCTCCGCCCGGTCCCCGCTTCTCTCCAAGGCAGATCGGAGCTGCCGGGGCGAACCGAGCCAGGCCAGCTCTGTTGACGCGGTAGCCAACCAGAACCAGAACCAGAACCAGCGGTCCCCCCCGGAGCAGCTGGAGGATCTGTGCCCCAGCCCGCCGCTCATCGAGTACACCAGCAGCAGCATGCTCGGGTCCAATCTACTGTACGGCCGAACCTGGTAGAACCGGGAAAACGATCCAGTTTTTATTTCTGCGCCTAAAAACTCGGTTCCTTTACGCAGAGGCTTCCAGCGTCATGGAGGAGAAATGAAACCGAACCGGACCAGAACCAGAACTTCCTCCTGGATTAACAGGAATATTCATCGGAATTCCGGTTCACTGGTCACAAACTGGTTCAGTCTGCTGGGAACGCTGGTTCCAGAACTGAAGCGGAAATGAAAGCCGGTGACTGTTTCCTTTTGAAAAACGGAATATTTCATGTAAAATACTGGATTTTTATTCTATTTAAAATTATTTCCTTTGTCTCAATGAACTGAATCTAAATAAAATGAAAAAATAAATAAATAATCCGAAGACATTTAATCCCAGCAACATTTGTTTTATTCCACAATTTTTTCAGAAACAAAACTCAACATCACGGTTTACAAGCTGGTTTTAAAAAGATGAAAATATAGTACAGAGAAAATTAAAACATTAAAAATGTTCCCATCCTGGAAAATTCAGTTATTCCAGTGGATATGTCTGGATGGAGGAGGAAGAGGGAATCCTCTGGCCTGGAAAACAAAGAAGCTGCTGTCATTCCGGCTGGAAAAAATACAAATCACATTTCAAGTTACAAGAAGACAGAAAACAACAAACTGTTTAAATCATTTTAAACAGTTTCCATCATTTCAAAGCGTAAATAACATTTTTATTCCAAAACGGGGATTATTTTGATTTTCATCAGTTGAGGAAAAAACTTCCCAAATATTTTCTGTGATGGGAAAATCTGGATGAAAATACAAGCAGGAAAACAGATTGAGATTAACTTGGTTCTGATGTCGGGGCCGGATAAAACCCAGACGGTTCCGATCAACTGAGCTTCCTTAGTCAAACTGGAGCACCGCGAAATTAAAACCACTCAGCTCGGTTCGGACTGCAGGGAAATTAAAAATGCAAAAATCTGAAGTAAAGATGTAAATTCTGACTAACTTTAATCAGAGTGAAACTAAATGACCTGAGCCGCTGCTTTTAAGATGAAAACCCAGAAAAATCAAAGTGGTTCTGGTCCGACTGGCCCGTCGGGGTGTGATGACTGGGTCAGAACCAGAGTTAAACTGGGATCCACCTGATCCCAGAGGTTTCCAGATGTTTACCTGCTGCTGGCCCCGGTTGTCCCGGCGATCGCCCCAGTCTTCCCGGCGCTGGTCGTAGCGCTGCTGGTAGCCGCCCGGTCCCGCCCCGCCGCGGCTCAGGTTCTGCTGGTACGCAGGCTGCTGAGCCTGGAGGGCCCGGTCCCAGCCGTGGCCCCCGCCGCGGTACGGCTGCTGCTGCCTGCACACAACAATGTTCAGCCCGTTAGCTCCGGCTAGCTCCGGCTAACTCCCGTTAGCTCCGGCTAGCTCCGGCTAACTCCCGTTAGCTCCGGCTAGCTCCGGCTAACTCCCGTTAGCTCCGGCTAGCTCCCGTTAGCTCCGGTTAACTCCCGTTAGCTCCGGTTAACTCCCGTTAGCTCCGGCTAGCTCCCGTTAGCTCCCGTTAGCTCCGGTTAACTCCCGTTAGCTCCGGCTAACTCCCGTTAGCTCCGGTTAACTCCCGTTAGCTCCGGCTAGCTCCCGTTAGCTCCGGCTAGCTCCGGTTAACTCCCGTTAGCTCCGGCTAGCTCCCGTTAGCTCCGGCTAGCTCATTCGTTAGCTCTAGTCAACTCCGGTAAGTGGACTGGTTCTGGTCAGACTGAACCGGATCCTACAGCAGGGAGCTCTGCAGTGTCTCTCTGCAGGTCAGAGGTCAACGTCTCATTACCGCCGGTGTGTCACATTGTAAGGGAATCCAGAATAACGGGAACAACTGAACGTTAACAGGTCAACAAATGATCTGCTTTTATTTCACTTAAAAGGAAAACCTGGATTTCTCTGAACTGAGGTGGGAAATTCAGTTTGGTAAAAAAACTAAATTTGACCAAATATTTCTGCAGTTTCAGTAGAAGTGAAAGACCAAAGGCGGCAGGAGCTTCTGCAGCCAAATTATTCACTGGTGTTGATAAAACGCTTCAGTTACGACATGGAAAAATGTTTCCCAGTGAAATAATCCAACTTTTTAAAATCCTGTCTGCTGAAACGAGTTTAGAAACAACCAAACTGGTTTGTTTGCCGATTCTGAAGGAAACTTTTCCAGCTTCTCTTCCTTCCTGAAACCAAAGTTTTCTGATCCTGAAAATGGTTTTTATAAAAACATTCCTGAATCTGGGAATTTCAATGAAACGCAGAGTGGCTGAACTTCCTGTTTGGTTCTGGAGTTCTGGCTTCCGGAGCGTCGGGCCGGAAAATGAAGACGCTCCCATCCCTCATTACTGAACCATGTCACACTCAGAGCGGCGTTCCGATCGGAGCGCCGCTCCCTAATCCCCACTCAGCGTTTCTGAGAGGCTTAAGGAAACCGCTCGGCCTCCGGGAATGAGGAGCGACCCGGATCGACGGGAAGCTGCGTCCAGGAGCCGGATCAGGACCGGAGAGCTGCTGCAGCGTTAGTCATGAAGCTGCACACACCTGCAGGCGGGAATACCGACGGGAATGCCAGAGTTTTACAGGAAAGGCAAAAATACCTGGAAAATTATTCAGTCTTAGTTAAACTGAAACGTTCCCTGGAAAAACAAGCGGCTCCCATCACTCAGGACAGTAAACGTCGGACTCACCTGGGGAACGGCGGCGGGACGCTGCTGAAGGACGGCGGCGGACGCTGCGGCGCGTTCTGCCTGGAATCTGCAGGGAACAGAACAGAATCAGGACCGGTTCCGGAGGCAGGAACATTTGGGTTTTATTGTAGGAACGTTCCCAACATTCAGTTTGACTGTAGAAACTTTTGGGACCGTCAGCCGTCGGGTTTTCAGAGTGGCTCCGGGTCGGGTCGGGTCGGGTCGGTCCGGTGGGGGGTTGGGTCCGGAACGCTGCATTAACATTCTCCAGTTGGGAAAACGAGGGAAGCATTCAGCAGGCGGCATTGTGGACGCCTCAAGTACCTGGGCTCCGTCGCCGCAGCGACTGACAAAGAGCCGGTTACCACGGCGACGACCAGCTGCAGCAGGCCTGTTTGTTAGCAGGGGAGAAGGGGGGCCGGTGGGGTCGGGGTCGAGTGGCGGGGGGGGTTAAGCGGGTCAGAGGGACCAGGAGCCGCTTCACTGAAGGTCCAGAGCCGAACGCCGTTAGAACCTTCCAGAACCAGAACTCTGGGGCTCGCTCTGTCCTGGTTGGATCAGAACCATCAACCTGCAGCTCAGGAACATCCAGTGATCGCTTCCACGACGATCCAGATCCATCAAGCTCCTGCTAGCATGCTAACCCATCATGCTAACATCTTCTGATCAGTGCTAGCATGCTAACTGTGATCGACCAGCTGAACTCCTCCATATTGGCCAGGCCTCCCACCTGAGCTGGGAATCTCTGTAGATCCTCTAGAGATCAAGCTGTGATGTCATCACAGCTTTCTACCAATCAAGACAGCCAGGTTTGAAGTGAAGTAAAGTGGGAGCAAGCCACACTTTTCAGATTTTATTAACAAAAGTCCATGAATAATTTCCAACATTATGGAATCGGTTGGTCAGTTTATCAGGCTACTGGTGTGTGTGTGTGTGTGTTGGTGTGTGTGTGTGTTGGTGTGTGTGTGTGTTGGTGTGCGTGTGTGTTGGTGTGTGTTGGTGTGCGTGTGTGTTGGTGTGTGTGTGGGGTCAAGCAGCAGGTCCATTCTCTCTCTCTGGTTGCCCTCCAGCAGCTCAAGTGGACCACCCACCCACCCACCCAGTCCAATTATGAGGCGCTGTCCTGTCCGTCGCGTCCCTCAAAGAGGACAAGAGGACTGCTGTCAGTCTCTGTAATTAGCAACCGCCCTCAGCAGCTGCAGCGGCTAACGGGGTTAGCCGTTAGCCGCTGCAGAGGCTCTGGCAGGAGGGTGAAGCCGTCTAAGCTGTGGCCCGGAGCGTCTGGAGGCTCAGAGTCCAGCGGCTCCATCAGTTATTGATCAACTGATAACTGGATGCTAGCAGATTATTTTCCAGAATGTGAACCAGCTGAAGCTCAGACTACAGGAGTTCTGCTAGAATTCACAGGCCAAGAAGTTTGTATCTTTAATGGAAAATGTTTAATTATAGTTCAGTTTGTCTTCATTCCCTCTCAGTGCACTTTCAGCAAATGGCCTATACAAAGTCTATAAATGCCGTGTCACTTCCTGTCTCATCACATTCCCATCAACTTCCTGAAGAAGGTGCTGCCCCCTAGCGGAACGCAGCGGTAACAGCCCAGCAGACGGAGGTTTGCTGGTTCTGGTGCGTCACAGGTCAGAGGTCGGGTCAGAGGCGGCGGGGTCTTACGCTGGAAGTGCTGCTGGCCGCTGCTGTGGGCGTGGCGGCTGTAGCTCCCCTGGTGGTAGCTGCTGGGCGGTGCAGCGTTGCTGTACTGACCTCTGAACTGCTGGGCTCTGGGCAGGCTGTGGCTGCAGGGGGACAAACCATTAAAACCAGTAAACCACTGAGCTCTGATCGCTCTCTAACTGGACTCTGCTGGTTCTGCCCCCCCCCCCCTCTAATCGCTGACTAATTATCTCCCAAACAGAAACGTCCAGATGTTCAATTATTCCCATTTCCCTGATGATAATACCAGCCTGCAATCACAGCTGGCTGATGGGGGCCGCGCCCCGCCAGCCGGGGGGGGGGGGGGCAGCGCCGCATCAGACGCTGATGAGCAGCACAGCTGATGCAGGTTCTGCTGGTTTTCATTTCATCTGTAACTCAGAAATCGAAGCTGCAGAATTTAACTTTCATTAATATTTTTACACATTTGTTCAGATGATTACCAGATCATCACCTCGAGCCATTATCCCAGTCCTCCCAGTCCTCCCAGTCCCAACTACAGAAACACACCAGTCACAAGCAACCAGGAGGAGGGTCTTAGCGTTGTCAATCACACTCATGTACCTGTTGCTACGCTACAGCTAGTTTGCGACGGAGCCTGTATGAATGCTAATGCTTGTTAGCATAGCCAGTAATCATTAGCACATTTAGCAGTGCATCCATGAGGATGATTGGCAGCACTAAGCCCCTCCTCCTGGCTCTGACTGGGTGTTTTTGTTCAGACGGTCGGAGCGTTGCCATGGTTACCCCAGCGCCCGGAAGCCGGCCTGGTCCAGGTGGGCCTGCTGCCTGTTGGGGTTGAAGCCCAGCTGGGGCCTCCAGGGGCCCCGGGCCCCCCGCTCATAGTCCTCTGGTTTCAGCACCTTGCTGGGCATCCTGGAACAGATAAACTGGTTAAACTGGTGCCGTCTGCCTTCATTTCTATAAAGTCCCACTCTGAATGAGACGTGATAATCCTGCAGGTTCCCAGTAAAACCAGCAGGAGAAGAAGGAGCCAGTGGTTCCTGGAAGGAAGCGTTCTTACTTGGCTCCCGGCAGCAGAACCGCTTTGAACACGAAGCCTTCAGCAAACTGAGGGTCCCTGAACTTCACACTGGCAGGAAGAGGAAAGAGTCGTCAGCATTTCAAGGAACGAAGGAACGAAGGCAGACGAGACGTTCAGACGCTTCAAACGACTCAACAGGAAAATAAACGGTCAGCTAGAAAATGATCCAACTGGTCTGAATGAGCCAAACCAGCACAGCTTCTACGGTGGCCCCCCGGGGCCAAACGTGGAGCCAAACATGCTGCAGGTTTAGCCACAAAAAAATAAAACTTTAGATTTTATCTTGCTCATAAAAAGCTCACCGATTACCTTATTAAGTTTTATTAATTAGTATTTAACTTATTGTTGTTCATTAAAAGTTTAGTTAGATACAAGAACAATCATTTTGTAAATGGACTCACTTGATGGCGCTGTTGACCGAAATGTCTCTGAGCAGCGGAACGGGCGACTTCACCGTCCTGAGGAGCACAAACAGAACCGTTTCTGGGTCGGGTTCCAGCAGAACTCGGGGAAAAGCCCGGTAAGGTTCTTACTCGTCTGGAAGGATGGGGTCTTCGTCCAGGTTCAGCGTTCCCTGGATGCCGTGGCAGAGCTCCGCCGGAACCGCCGCCTCCTGGAAGAGACGCAGAGACGCTTTACCGCCAGAAACCCCGGAACAACAGAGGTTCTGGTTCCGGTTCCGGTACCTCCCGGGTCTCTGAGCGGTACAGCTCATGGATGAAGTCGAACAGCGGGTGAGATCTGCCCAGGAACAAGATGTCGCTGCCCAGGCTGTTCCTGCGCACTGCAACACAGAAAGAGGCAGGTTCTGGACGGGTCCGAGGCAGCAGAACCGGACCGGGTTCTGGACGGGTCCGAGGCAGCAGAACCGGACCGGGTTCTGGACGGGTCCGAGGCAGCGCGGTGACCTGGCCTCACCTTCGTCGGGCGTCAGGTCGGGGTAAACGTCGGCCAGAGCCGCCCTCAGTCGGCGCTCATCCACAAACGGCAGCAGGGCGACGCCTGCAGGAGGAAGCGGGAACAACCCAGATCGGAGGAAAAATGACCGTCTGCTGAAAGCTGCGCTATGATGTCATAATGATGTCATCAGCGTGCTGTCAGAAAGTGGCCTCACCCTGCCAGGCGTACTTCTTCCCGTTCAGGTCGATGGCAAAGTCGTCGGGGTAAAAGTCGATGATGGAGGAATCCTGCGGCACAGCAGCGGGTCAAACAGGTAACTTCCTGCGCATCACTTCCTGCTGGCCAACTCACCGCGCTCATCATCAGGTTCCTCCATGTGGGCGGCAGGAAGTTCCCACTGGCGGCAGGAAACACTCCCATCAGCTGCTCCAGAGGCTTGAACTGAACACAACAACAGAGCGGGTCAGAACCGGTCCGGCGAGCGGTTCCGACCCGTCCCGATAAACCCAGAACCTCCTCACCGGCTTGGTGTCCTTCTCAAACTCAGAGAACATTTCCTGGATGTCTCTGAAGTCGGAGGCGAACGGAGCGTAGTGGAACGGGAAGAACCACTTCCAGGAGGCGCAGCCCTGCAGGAGGGAACGGGTCAGAACCAGAACCAGAACCAGGCCTGGCACTGGTTCTGGTCCAGGTCCAGCACCGGTTTCAGAAAACCAAATCAATTTCCCGGAAGTGTCAAAGTGTTTATTCTAAAATAAATCAGGAAGGAAAACGTAAACAATAATCTGGATTAAATTATTTTAGAACATAATCATAAACGTCGAATCGATATAAAATCTGTAACAGATCCCAGACCAGCCAATCAGAAGCTGCAATGAGGCTCTTTGACCTCCATTAACTCCCGGGGTTAGGGTCAGGCTGCCGTCGCTTTAAGAAGCAGCGCTCAGCAACCCGATCTCCATCTGGACCGCCGCCAGGGAGCCGCCGTCAACCTCAGCAAAATGGCCGCCTTGGCATCAGAACGACCCAACAGAACCAGAACCGATTAATGACTTTCATCCGTCAGATTTTAAAATAAAGTTCAAATCTGACGGAAATTTTTAAATTTTATTTTATTTAGAATTAAACGTAAATATATAAACATTAGAGTAAAAGAAGAAATAACAGATAAAATGTTTAGATAAACTGTCAAACATTTTCACGTAAACAGATTTTAAATAAGAAAAATTAAAACTCAACTAAAAAAATTATTGTTAAAAAAATAAAGATTAAACGAATCGGCCGGTTAGGGAGCCGTTTCCATGGCAACCAGCGGAGGATTTAAAGGGTTCTGACCCAGAGCCCAGGTTTGGTTCCGATCCGTTTCAGTGTTCTGGCTCAGACGGTTCCGCCGCCGCCGGGTCCTCTGAGGTTTGGGTCGGTCGAGGCGTGCCTGATCATAATCGGCAGCAGTAGAGGACAGGCACGTCCCCGTCCACCGGGGGGCGCCGGGCCCTTCAGAACCGACCCCCGGGGCCACAGGCAGAGAGCAGAACCGGGCCGGCCGACCCGTCCAGGATGAACCTCAGCGTTGGCACCACTCCTGCTCGCTCTCACATTCAGAAAGAGCAGAACCGAACCGGACCGGACCGGGTCAATCCAGGAGTTCATCAGCTGCATTAGAGATTAAGGAGGAGCTCTGGGGTCAAAGGTCACACACCAACCCGGGCCGGGTCGCTGCGGCCCGTCCCAGTTTGGACCACCAGCATCCTGTTGATCGAGGGATTCCCAAACGTTTCACTCGGGCCAGAACCGGAGCGGTCCAGTCAGAACTGCCGCCGATCCACATGGACCTCCTGGGAGTTTTAGTGTTTTATTTGGAACGTTTTGGTTTCAGAGCCGTTATCCTGAATAATCCTGTTCCTTTGAATGCATCATAACTAAGAATTCCCACCATTTCCAGTCCTGAAACGCATCACAAGAAAAAACTCTGCAGGCTCAGTGCAAAACTACAGAACCATGACCTTTGACCTCAAACTACTATGAAAGAACCCACAGAACGACTGTCCTTGTGTGCGAGAAGCAAACGGACCGCGTCAGAACCAAAATGTTCCTGATTGGACTCGTGTTTGGATCACTGTCCTGGTGGGAAACATTCTGGGATTCTGGCCAACCGGCTTCCTGACGCTCCGACACCAAAAGCTAGCGACGCTAACGCTAAAGCATCAATCACAAAAACCTACACCAAGGCTAAAGCGCTACAACAACATGGTATGTAGAAGCTAATGCTAAAGCGCTATGCTAACATTGTACTTGGTGGAGGATAATGACGAAGTACTGCAACAGCACAGGCAGAACCGACCAGTGATGGGTCCCGGTTCTGGTTCAGCCAGAACCGGCCAGCGCGTCCCCATTACCTGGTAGTAGTAGCGCAGCACCCAGCACAGCCCCTCCACGTAGGAGCGCACCACCTTCTTCCTGAAGCCGTCGTCGGACACGTCCACGTCGAACTTGGTCTTATAGTACCTCTGCTTCCAGCCCTCCTCCCACAGCCTGCAGCAACACACACACACACAGACACTTACACACACAGACACACACCTACACACACAGACACTTACACACACCGACACACACCTACACACACAGACACTTACACACACTTACACACACCTACACACACAGACACACACAGACACACACACCGACACTTACACACACTTACACACCCCTACACACACACCGACACTTACACACACTTACACACACCTACACACACACCGACACTTACACACACTTACACACACCTACACACACAGACACACACAGACACACACCTACACACACTTACACACACAGACACACACTTACACACACAGACACACACCTACACACACACCGACACTTACACACACCGACACACACGGACACACCGGGGTAAGTGTGTGTAAGCGGGGGGGCAGCATGAATACCAATTTAGCTCGGTGGATTTAGGAGCTTTGAGGAGAGCATCACTGAGGAATTTACTGCCACGTTCCTGATTTCCATATTAATCAGGCTGGGAGGGAAGCAGAGCACTGGAAGCACTGGGAGCAATGGGGAGGGTTCAGTGCCTGCAGCTGATCTGATTCAGGACTGGAATCAGTTCAAAGTTGAACTTAGAAGCAGTTCTGATGTTTTCAAGGCAGATATTCAGGCGTTGTGACTGGAGCAGCGTCAGTGTCTGGTTCCGGCCCGGTTCCGGCCCGGTTCCGGCCCGCAGTCAAACAGAGTGATGGTAATCGCCTGACCTGACGTTGTCTTCGGGCTCCGGCTCGCTGTCGCTGTCCTCAGTTTTCCTTTTGACTCCTCTGTCCGTGCCGTCGCTCACGCCTGCAGACGACTGAGCAGGGCAACAAAACCCACAAACTGCAGTCAGTCGGTTATGGAAAACTCCATTTTTACTGAGGCCTGAGGGCAGATCTGCTCTGGAACCAGCTGCTCTAGAAACTACTGAGCGTTCCTGAGTAGAAAATCATAAATCAAGTACACAGTCTGCACTGCCCGTACCTTCAGGTTTCCCTTTGAGCTTAAACGTTTAAAAAATATTCTAAATATGTAAAAATAAAAAGAGCCTGTGTGAGAGAGTGAACTCACCTTGCCTCCGTTCCTCATCATGGACTTCAGGGACTGAGCTGCATCCTGCAGCAGAAACCAGACAGAAACAACGAGGATTTAAACTCTGCATTCAGGCTGAACTCGCTTCCAGAACCCGTCCCTGCACCCCGACGGGATCCACTCATACCCTCAGATCTGTCCTGCTTCAGACAACAAAAAAACAAGAACACCTGCAGAGTGGGCGGAGCCTTCTGACTATACAGACAACGCTACCTGATCGCTACCTCAACACTAGTTGATAGCAAGCTGAAAATTAGCTGTACGCTAGCTAAACATTAGCTGAGTGCTAGCTGATCGCTACTTGATCACTAGCTGATAGCTAATGAGGGCTACCTGATCGCTACATGAACGTTAGCTGATTGCTAGCTGTACGTGAGTCGATGCTACCTTGTTGTGCTGCTCGACCGACTGCATTCTCATGTCGTAGGCCTGGTAGCGAGCGTTGTGGACCGGCTCGGGACGGTCCCTCCTGCCCAGGGCCTGGGGGGCGAACTGACCCGAGGTCATGAAGGCCGGACCCTGCTGCTCGGCCTGTGGGGGGAGAAAATGCATGACGCGCCCGGAGGACGGGTCAGAGGTCGGGACCGGCGGCTGGACTCACCTTCATCCTCTTCCGTTTCTCCTTGTTTCTCCTCTTGAAGTTCTCCTGCAGGAAGAAAGAGGAAGTTTAGAGGAGCAGCGGCAGAGCGCGGTTCCTCCGTCCTCCGGCGTCTCACATCGTCCTCTTTGCGCTTCTTGAAGATGTTATCCTCGGCCACGCCCACCGCCTGCATGATCATCTCCACCCGCTCCAGGTTCACGAACCCGTTCTGAGTCAGGTATCCCTGCAGAAGAACGCCGGAGGTCAGAGACATCCCAACCGGACCGGGTCTGACAGGACCGGGTCGGATACTCACGCCGGTCTTGTGCACCACGTCCTTGTAGATGTTGACCAGCCGGTCGATGGCGCCCTCTCTGTGGGGACGACAGGAGATGAAGATGAAGAGGAGCTGCAGCTCTTATTAACCGGATCTGAGACTTCAGGCTGGTTCTGCTCCAGTAAATAATTTTATATTTTGGAGCATCGTTTGAGTCCAGAAGCTGATTGTTACATCATTTGTTTCTGATCACCTGGAAACCTCAGATCAGCTGCTTGACTGGACCAGAACCAGCAGTTTCTCATTGGTCTGATTCATTCAGATTTTGAACTGTTCAAGTTCATGCTCTTATTTTGAAGTCCATTTAGGCAGCAGTTCTGTTTCCTCTTATATTGACCTTTTTCACGACAACCGGAAGCTGCATCTGATAGCGCTGGGCTACTTCCTGTTTTATTGGCTGTATTTCAAGTACTCTAAGAAAAATGTTTCTCCTCCGGTCCTTTTCATCATCCTGACTTAATTTGCCAGCATTTCTTTCACTGATGAGGAGGAAATCGCCCAACAAACGTGTGAAAGGATCCAAGTTCTTCCAGGAAGAATATATCCACAGCTAGCAACACATTTTATATGGCAATTATAAAATACAGGTGGGAAAGGAACGGAAATGGCTGCACGACACAATCAAGAGGAATAAATTGTCTAAATAACTATAGTATTGTTACATTTGCCTGAAATGATCTTACATGGCAAATGTATACAATGTACTATCTTAATGTGACGTTTACCTGCGGGTGGATGTGCCACATAATCATGGTCCGCAGTAGCATCTTCAGCCTGGCTAGCTCTCTGAGAGGACAAGCTGCCGTTTCTTAGCCCTC
>CAEGAE010039178.1:0-13784 GCA_903067095.1 Girardinus metallicus
ATCTATCTATCTATCTATCTATCTATCTATCTATCTATCTATCTATCTATCTATCTATCTATCTATCTATCTATCTAGTAATTATCATGATTCAATAAAAGCTGTTTACATGTTTTGACCACCAGGAGGCAATATAATCCGACTTTAAAAACAGAAGCCATATATACAGTATGTAAAATTCCCTGACAGAAACAAGACTTAATTTTCACTTTCTTAAACATTAAAACGCACCAAACGTCCCCTGAATGACTTCTGACAGAGTCCGTTTGAAAGCACAATTGTTATATTAATTGTACTGTCTTTTGTAGGAGGGTGTGTGTAAGGTGTAAGGTGTCTGGGGGGAAAGCATCTAATTTAAGCAAACCGTTAAGAGGAAGTCTCTAGTTACTTCATAATACAACTGATTTTTTTTTTTAAATGAAATACAAAACGAGCACAAACAGGATATCAATTAACTGTCAAATATGACTATTGGAAAAAGTATTTATAAAACAAGCCAGAACATGTCATTCCCCTGTCACAGCCAGTTGGAACAACCTTGTGACATAACAAATAAACCTGCAGGGCAAAAATGCTTTATTATCTGTTCCGGGTATAAGACAAAATACAATAACTTAGCTGGTCTATTATAAAATACAGAAAAATAAACTGATAAATTTATGAATGAGGATATTTAAATGACGATGTTGGACAGTGTAGTAGGGTCGTTTGATAATCCTCTACACGTTAAAACCATGTTAAGGGATTGTCCAATCAGCAACTGAAACAGCTTTAAGAGACGGCCCTCCAGAGCTCCTATTGGCTTCCGAGCCCGTCAGTCCCTGTCAGCAGCTAGGTTGCAGTGAGGCTGAAGTAGCGTCGGTAACGAACAGCAGCGTTACACCGCCGGGGGACATCAATGGTGGAGTACGCGTTTATTCAGGGCCGGGTCTGAGGGAGACCGTTACCGGGGCTTATACATGGAGAGCTGAGAGCGAGTATGAGCTCAACGTCCTCAATGATGTACATATCCCCAGCCCTGCTACTCCTTCTCTACGGATATATTGGGTTTTCGGAATCTGCCCCTCGCATCAGTCCCAGCGATGCGTCGCCTATCTCCAGCAGGAAGCCCGGCTCAGGCGGCTGGGACGCCTTTCGCACCGGCGAGCCTCGCGCCGCTTCACCCGGGACCAGAACCCTGTCCGCTCCTCCGGCTGGAATCACATCCCACCC
This sequence comes from Girardinus metallicus, assembly GCA_903067095.1. Classification (NCBI taxonomy): domain Eukaryota; kingdom Metazoa; phylum Chordata; class Actinopteri; order Cyprinodontiformes; family Poeciliidae; genus Girardinus; species Girardinus metallicus. Next base: position 1,213 of record CAEGAE010039178.1, read on the forward strand.
GACAAGCCCCGGCAGCCCTGGCTCTGAAAAGGCGACCACCTTCCAGCCTCCAACAACCACCGCCAGTCGCACCACTGCCACCCCAGACGCTGGAATAATCTCCCCTATTAAGGAGCAAATAACAGCCCCGAGCTCCCGGCTGACCTGGACGCGCAAACGCTCTACCGATGCTCAGACATCACTTTTTAGCCCGGAGAAGATGCTGCAGACGATGGTGTCCATGGTTTCCCAGCACACCACCAACGATGCCTGGGCTGCAGATAACGCTGATGCGTCTATTACCTCAGTAGAGAACAGTCAAGGTGAGCGATCTGGGATGAGTTGCTGTTTTTTTTTTTTTTTTTTTTCAGTTTGATTTGTGTTGCATACAGTAACAAACACGGCGCCAGTGTGTTCACTGACTCAGGCTCAGGCTGCTGGAGGCTCGAGCTGTCATTTTGACGCAGACAGCGACCATAAAAAGACGGCAACAATAGGCAGACCATCAGTTTCTACACTGTACCCTTTCACATCACAAAAGCCCGCTAAATGATACATAGTCCATATTCACAGGGTGCATAATGCAGGTCTGCTAGGCCTTTGATGTAATTCGCAGGCCTTTTTGTTAGAAGATGAGCCACACAATCCAGTGGGCTGCGGGAGGAGGGGCCGCCGTGAGGGGGTGGACGGCGGTTCTGATGCTGCTGCTCGGTATAACCTCTCTGTCCCTTCAGAGACCAAATGCGTCTGGAGGGAAAGCAGGAAGGCAGCAGAGATCAGCTGCTTCACCCTGTCTGGATTGTTGTTTTGAGGGCATGTTCAGCATCAGAACAAGGCCATCCAACCAAAATGGCCAGGCAGGCTGAAGCCATGAATGAGCAATGACAGTGGGGCCCCTCCCCTCTCACACCCCGCACACATCCCACCCTCCATGTGAATGTGTTGTTCTGTCAGCAGCAGACAGATGCTGAACGCTTTTGAAGCAGAATGGCTCTTGGAGAAAATCCCACCTATCTTTTGTCTCTTTTACTATATGGCTTAGGTTTCTCCAATTTACAAGAGGGCTAAAGCAAACAGAAGTGGTTATCGTTTTCTGTTCTTGCTGGTCTAAATCTCATCATTTTAATCCTGGTATTTCTTCTTGCTAAGTAGTTACCTCAGCCCTGAACAACAGGCCTTTTAGCCACATTTAGCCATATTGTGTTTCTGTAATGGTGTTAGTGCTTTAATAGCAGTTTGTTTTCTTCCACTGTGCTTTTGTGAACCATTTTCTGTTCTGACCGATTGTTTGGCTTAAAAAGATGGAGATCTTAGCTAATGCGTGAATACTAATGCTCGGGGTCTGTTTGCCCATTCACACCCCTATTTTGTACCCACATGTTGCCATTTTATCCCAGTCTACTTCCATAATCACTCCTAACAACAGTCTCTAGTTGGAACCCAGATATGTGTCCATTGTGTTTCAGTTCATTTCTCTTGGTCATTAATGGAATTGAAATAATTAATTGGATTAATCGTGATGAATATGAAACCATGCATAACTAATTTAGTAATCAATTGCTAACTGGGGTATACAGACTCAAAAAAGGCCATGTGCTGAAAGACGACATACTCAGAGAAGTAATTATTCCAAAAGTGTACAAACAATATTTATGCATGTTGCATTTAAGTTTGTAAAGATGTTTTATCCAGAACTCCTCAAGTGGCATAGTAAAGCAATGCTGAGTTACTGCCTTTTAGGCAATAAAATATTGATTTTCTTATTTAAAAAAGGAATTGATTTTTTTGTTTATTTACATATTTCAAACTATTTCTGATATTGTATATTAAGTATTAAGTGGTTAACCAAAGAGCTGCGGAATGTGGCAAGTTTAATAATCAACTACTAAAATAATTGTTAGTTGCAGCCCTAGTTGATGAACCCTAGAAATAAATATTTGTAAACATGTTCAAATTTTGCGTATTTTAATTCAGGTGTACATTTTTGTGAGGCTCTTATATTATATCGTGTTTCCATCGTTTGTGGTTCTGAGCCCAGGTGGAGCCTGTTGACTGTCAGCAGATCTGAAAGACTGACCCATGATCAAACCACAATAACTAGATGATATCCTGCTATATTTTCATTGCAGTTATGAAATCAGCTCTCTTTACTGTGCGATATAGATAATTTCTTAAGATATCTCATCGGCTCCTGTTCAGACCACAAAAGATCTGGTACAAAATCATCAGAATGGCTGTGTGGAAAAGGCAAAGTGATCAGCACTTAACTGATCCCAGATCAGATTGTAGCAAGACTTACTGGCCTCAGTAAAAATCCAGGATGTAAAGATGTCAGTTAATTATTATTGAAGACAGTCTGTCTATTTTCTATAGTTACTTCATACTGTTTGGAGCTGCTGGAGCCTGGCGCAGCCACACACCTACTGAAAGCTCAGTTAGATGCCATAGTGACAGAGCCATCTGAGAGCCCACAGCACTGTTCCTGCAGAGCAGCAGCTCTGCTCCACAGTGACCTGAGCCGTGCAATCATGTGTAGAGTTTGAATGCGCTTTGAATCTGAAGGCAAATGGGCCTCTAGGGATTATTGAGAAGACATTATTAGTTGGCACACAAAACAGATTCACTTGCTGATAATCTGCTGCTGTTTTTAGTTTTGTTTCCATTCAGTAGATATATTTTTGGGATTTTGAGGCCAACACTACGGTCCTTTGCATGTTGTTATCCAAAGGTAATTTGATGCCTAATGACTGCTCCCCTATTTTTTTATTGTAGCTCAGGTAGCTATTTTTTTTTCTTTGAGAACTTTTGTTACTATGCAAAATTATAAACATAATCAACGGTACAGTTACTAAAAAGCGAGATAAAAACCTAACCAAAATCGGGTCGGGTTAGCTCAGTACGATACTTTGTGGTCGGTCGCGTTCAGGAGAGCAGTTCCACTGTCTCTTGAGCTACCACTGGGCAGACGGTGTTCAACACAAATGCTTAACATGGTATCATACTAATGCAATGACTAACGTGACATACTAACAAGTTTCCCCCAGTGTATCATAAGCCTGGCGGACCACCAGTCTTTCCTTGCCCCTTGGATTAAGCGCATTGAACTGGGCACAAGGGGGTGCACATCAATTATGCTGTCCCTCCACCTGCCTGTTGGCCTCACATGCTATTTTTACCACTTATAATACCTGCTAGTGAAGGTATTATAAGTTTTTGTAACTTTTTTAACTTTAATAGAAAAACATGGTGGGCTGCTGGTGGACTGCCCTAATGCTTAGCAGGTTTTCTGGGGGAAACCTTGCACTAGTGTAATGAAATGACATCAGACTTGCATATCGGTTTAGTAGGAGACTCAAAGACTCTTTACAATGAAATCAGTCATTCACATTCACACTGTGATCAAGTATGTATCTTGTGCTTGTCACAACCAGTGACATTTTTCTGTTCCCCCAGTTGATGGACTATGTTGTGTGACGACAAAAGCTCCACTCTAACTGTACTGTCCCATCATCCTATGGACCTACACTTGAAGGGGGCCCAGGTTCATACGGGTCGGTTGGAATGGAAACAGACAAAATAACTTATTAAACCACACCAACCCATGACATACCTCTCAGTGGAGACAAGGCTCTGCATACCATCAGATGTATTATTTCCACTTTACTGTCAAATTTGATTTGCTATATATGAAATATAGAAAATGCTCGCGGCAGTAGCTGAAGGTTTTGTGGTGAGTGGTTGGTGTTGTCTGTGGGGGAGTTTGCTCTGTTACAGTCAGCTTACAGGACAGGAAGGAGGTGAACTCTGCCTCAGTGCAACGCACGCATCCAGTCTGATATGCATCAAACCTGTTGTGTAACTTTGGAGAAGCACCTCCGGATTCCCATTATCCACCTGGAGGAGCTGGAGATCAAGCAGGAACTGTAGTGGCTGTGCGGAATGAGACACATTCTTTGCATGTCACGCTTCTTTAGGGGTGATCACAGGCGACAGACCGTTAGACTGTACTCTACAGACCAGCACAACTGCCTTTGTTACATAAACGCACAAGCTGCAGTGGAACCAGAGTGTAATCTGGAATGGGATGCCTGAGCAACATTAAATAAAAATTCAGATGTTTTTTTTCCACCTGAACTGTCTGACTTCTTTGTCTGCTCAGCGCAGAACGAAGACAAACAACGGCGCCTTCAGTTGCCACACCTAACCTGACATCAGATAAATAATAGATTACCTCTCTGTACTCTAAAGGGTTATCATCCACATGCCTGACATCATATGTTCAGGCTCGATCAACTTGGTTTGGTCTAACATGTATCTCTACAAGGGACTAGAGATTATTCTTTACTTCAGAAAAGGTGCAAAAGCAAGTTTTACTTTTTGATTTTGCAGAGGTTGTGAACAATAATGAGTTGCTGCTCCTTCCTCAGTCATACTGCACTTTGCTCTCTCACTGGGGCTGCCAACAGCTCCGTAACATTTCCATCATGTTCATGTTTAGTCCTTTGCTGTGTGCAGTTTCCCTGCAGATATTCCCCAAAACAATGTTCCATTGTCACTAAAGGTGGAAATATTAAGCAGCTTTGCTCGAAAGGAATGTAAGCCTGGTAACTAACGCCAACATTGGACTGTACAGGTTTATGAAGCATGCTGGATTAACTGCTTCCCTATTCACTGTTTACACCAGCCTCACAAAAAAGATTATACCAAGAGGGCGGGACACTGGTTTGCTGTTTTTACAGCGAGGCTTAACAGTTCAAAATATTGAAGAAAAATCATTATCTTTTGACCTCACAAATAATTTGATTCTGCTTTTGACCACTCCTTTCCTTTTTCACTCTGATCTGAATGAAATGGTACACTCACCCCTCTCATTGGGTGTTTTTCCATGTCGATGTTCTGCAGAGGCCAGGGAAAGAGCATTTGACCCGGTTCAAATTAGGGACTTCTGCCCTGTTTGCATTAAGATGAACATTCTAACCAATCCATTCACTTGTACTGTGGACACATTTAGAAGCTAAAAGGAACTGTGCTCATACAGTGACTTGAAATCTAACATTCCATGATGTCAGCATATTATAAGAGATGTGATAATACTTAATAATCTGAGCCAGGGGGGATATGTTTATTGAATAAAATTAGATGGAGAATGGAGTTGTGATGAACAGTCCAAATACACATTTTGTGGATTTGCACAGATTTATTATTGCCAAATAAAACAAAATAGCTCACTCTGCAAAGTCGAATATGACAGTTGTTAGACCCAGGCAGACTATGACTGATCCAGTGGAAAACCAAACATGCAAATGTCCCATAATCAGACTGATGTTCATGAAACTAAAACTTATTTATGTGCTGATGATAGTAAGCAGAATAAAGTAAAGCTGTCCACGTTAAATGATGAGACATTGCATTCTTTAGTGAATGACTCTTCTGTAAATCTGTGACACAACAACTGTTTCAAAAATGCCTTGTTGTGGAATACTGTGTGGCGTTTCACTTCTTTAAAAAATGATTGGGTTGCATTGTTTCAGATCTTCTCCATAATGGTGCTGCAGACACTGTTTTATTAAAAACAGCCTCCGGAGGCCATGTTTTGGTGTTTGAACTTATTTCTGTGAGCCTACCTGCAGCTCATGGTGCAGCACTCTATAATGAACCAATTTCTGCCTCTTGTCTTACATCAGATGTGATATTTACATACTTTGTCCTTCTTCTTTCATTGCTGACCTCTACCCTCCTCGCCAACCAGAGGCGGTGTGTAACTGCAGCAGCGGCACTGAAGGAATTTCGGATCCAGACATATGCAACCAGAGCACCGGTCAGTGTTCCTGCCTGCTGGGCTACACAGGCCTGCAGTGTGAGGAGTGTGAGGAGGAGTACTTCACCAACGGCACCAGCGGCTGTCTGCCCTGCTCCTGCGACTCTTTCGGGGCTGTAAGCCCAGACTGTGACAGGTCAGGATGCTTTTCTTTCCTTTAACCCGGAGGCGTACTTTAACTTTAGCAACATTTGTTTTTGCTGAGATCTCAGCAGTGTTTGTGCTACAGTTGACCACAATCTAATAAGAGACTGAACTAGATATGAAGCACCTAAAATATTAGCTTTATTTGTTTCATTTTTTAAAAAGTGTGAAACATGCATACACACACAAAAAAAAGCTAAATTGAACATTTATTCATTTTCAATGTGTCTACTGTGACTCTTCCTGTTGGTGAACTGTTGCTGTCCATCCCAGAGCCTGCATGTAGGACATTGGGTTGGGGTATGTAAACTTGTGAGCCCTCAGCAGACCTGAACACAGCACCCTGAAAATGAACATGTGCTCCAGGGTGTTTTGTTCTCATCACCGCTTATTGAGCCGCAACCCATAAACCCCCCCCAGACGTTCCACACACACACGCACACCACCACCAGAGAGCCATTTGATAGGCAACTGAATGCTAATATGACTGTTTACTATTCAACCCCAAAGGTTTATATTCTGCAGGTGGCTGGGGTGGGGGTTTCAGGAGCACTCTAACAAAGGTTCTAGTAAAAAGGGAACAACCTTGACCTTGATTTTTATTTTACTGTGAGTGAAAATCGTTGTCAGTTTTATGTTGCAGTCTCTGTTACCATTTCCTATGGTTAGCAGCTGCTACCCTTGAATCTAAGCATCCGGTAAAAATCACTAAGCTGGCTTTATCTCTTTGTTTTCGAGGCTACAAGGAGTAAATAAGTCACACCTGGAGTAAATAACTTTCTTTTGGCCTGTGTTTTGAAGAACTACACATTAGCTTAACAGCTAACAGTTGGTGAACTTTCCATAGTGGATGCACATAATGTAAGTTGAAACATTAAGTATTATGTTACCAACGTAACTATCTCAGACCTGGCACATCCAGCACTTCAAATGTCCTCAACCTGCCTGCATTAAATTTGGAAATGAGAGTTAATTCATTGTTCAAATTAATTACTACAGTTATTTGGAAAACCTGCTTTTAGTAGGAGGGCAACAGCTGTATGCAGGCTCTACACCAGCAAACAGGTGGAGGCTTTGTTCACCCAGCAGGTCTTGATAAATAAAATTTTTATTTTGCTAAAATCCAATTGAAATTTTTTGTGTGTAATTGTACATATGACTGAATGATGAGATTTCTGTGTGGATGGTTTAAGTCCACACAGACGTTAACCATCTGTGTGGCTTACCATCTGTTGTTAGACTGTGGTACAGAAGAACCACAGAAGAACCACAGAAGAACGTGGTTCATGCGCAGAAGAACCACGTTAGACGTCACACAGCAGGCTCTGTTGATGAAAATAATAATGGACGCTGCCATCTATGGACCAGCTTTAAAGTTATTGAGCAAAGGGAGCCAACAGTATCATCGCAAGATTGTAACATCATGAACGAAGCTAAGAAAAAGAAAGCCCAGCTAAAGAAATGACATTTTGTGGAGCACTGACTTCAGCTTCTGTGGAGAATTTGTTTGGATGTACAGTCAGAGCCAGGTCTGGTGGGATTGTGATGTGATGTGCTTCACTGTTCTTTCTTAATTTTATAATTATTCTTTTCAGCCATTGTTTACCTCCTGAGTTACTGCGTCTGGCTTCTTCTAGTTCGGAATTATGACGCTTGTTTCACATCAATGAAGTAATTCAGGCTGCAGACATGACACAGAAGACCATGCTCATTTGTTGACAGTTTTTGCTAAAGAAAATGATTTGCAGTATGTTAAGTAAAGTGTTCATATTTTATTATTCAGTCATCATTTAATATATTGCATGGCGATGACACAGTCTGAGTCTAAAACACAACTCTCAGTATTCTCCTATGCTTCCATTGTTACTGTGTCTGAACCAAGCTCCCTGAGCTTTAGGGTCTTCGTCGGGTGTGACCATAAAGGACGGTGAAAATCCATCAGAGCGACCATATACAGACATATTCAATAAGTTAGAATATTCTCTTATTTTTTTAAAGAGCCCCTGCTTAAAATCATGAACTATTCCTTTACTATGACACAGTTAAATGCACAAAACCTGTCAGTATGTGAATAATGTCAAAATCTTTTGGCCTCTTGGTATGTTTTGGTATCAACCTGAGGTTGTGTTTGTTTGAGATGCTTATATAATTACATAACTACATATAATGACCATATTAATGTTATTCTCAAGGAACTTTAAAGTGTCTGTAATTGCGAAAATCACATAGTCTTAATCTAATAAAAATAAAAACATGTCAGGATACATGCATTGCAATCACAACCACGTCATAATAGTGCAGGGATCATCAACTTTATGCGCTTCATGTGAGGCATGTTGCATAACAGCATGGCATTGCGTGCTGACTTCAGGGGACAGGTAACAAGTAGCAGTAGCAATAAAAAAAACTTTACTACTAACAGTAAAAGCTCCAGCAACAATAGTTCACAGAAAATGGTTTGAGCAGGAAGCAGAACTTTGAAACGCATCATGAACGAGACAGGGGAAGTTACATCATTTAATAATTGCAGTTGGAAGTTCTTCAGTTTCTAATGCTTTTGTTGTTTGATTATTTCACTTGAAAAAATAATATTCTCAAAAGTCTTAAAGTCCACAGTCAGTAATGAGTTTACGTACTGGGCTGAGGGGAAAGCATGTTATGGAAGTGTGTGTGTGGGTGTGTGTTTGTGGCTCTGACAGCCTGAGGAAAGAAGCTGTTGCAGAACTTTAAATGAGTTTAGATGCGCCTTGTATTCATCTGGTGTGATTTATGTTTGATTAGTTATTGATTGGCAGACATGTTGTAAAAACATGTCTTAAGAATCACTGGGAAATGAGACTGATGTCGTTTAATTTTAGTTCCAGCCTAAAATTATTGCACATTTAACTATAATTTGTCTGACTGAAGAAACATAACCTCCATTGAAGCACCTTAATGTGTCGACACAAGTGCCAGCGCTTCTCTTTCTGTTTTGAGGTTTCTGGTTTTGCCCGAAAATTGTACATCAGTGCACTGTTTTCCATCCACTTCCAACAAAGCTGATCGCAATGTAAAAAAAAAAAAAGTCAATCATTTGAATTTCTCTCTTAGATCGCAACCCACTTCCTCCATTATTATTATTATTATTATAATAGTCACAGTTCTGATTTGAGTTGTCATTGCGATCTGACAACTGAGAGGTGGTTTCAGCCTTCTGACGCAGCGCTTCCTCCACAATACACCACAACGTCCTGAACCAGGCTGATGACCTCCAGCATGGAGGGCCGGGTCGCGGTGTTCCACAGCTCAGTTCTCCTCCAAATGCTGTGTACATCAGAACCCAGCCTGATCCTGGTTCTGAGCATTGATCCGACCCTTTATTCAGGAGGAATAATGGCTCACCCTGCTTACTGTCTGAAATCAGAGCCAGTGCACAGACTGCACATTTTGCATAAAGCTTCCCCACAAGACATAAGAACTGAAAGTTGTGTGCGTGTGCGTGAGTGTGTGTGTTTAGGGAGTGGGTTGGGGGGAGAGGTAGTTAGAAAAGTAGTTAAAATAGTCTCTATGCCTCCTGCCTGTTTCTAGGAAAAGAAATGCTGCTGCTGCTGCCCTTCAGCAGGCTGAATCAGTGTCCACTGGAGGATGTGTGCTGTCATTCTCATAGAAACACGTCACTGCATACACATCCATAAGTGCATAACTCTAAGAGGTGTAATGAATCCTGTCTGGAAACGCAGCAGAGGTTTGACATCTGGGTGAAGCTGTGTAGGTTTGCTAAGTTCAGATATCAGAGGGTTCTTGAGGTTCTGGAGGTTCTTGTGGTCTCACTCTGATGTTCTGGAGGTTCTGGTGGGCTCACTCTGATGTTCTGGAGGTTCTTGTGGGCTCACTCTGATGGTTCTGGAGGTTCTTGTGGTCTCACTCTGATGTTCTGGAGGTTCTCGTGGTCTCTCACTCTGATGTTCTGGAGGTTCTCGTGGTCTCTCACTCTGATGTTCTGGAGGTTCTCATGGTCTCACTCTGATGTTCTGGAGGTTCTTGTGGTCTCACTCTGATGTTCTGGAGGTTCTCTTGGTCTCACTCTGATGTTCTGGAGGTTCTTGTGGTCTCTCACTCTGATGTTCTGGAGGTTCTCGTGGTTTCACTCTGATGTTCTGGAGGTTCTCGTGGTCTCACTCTGATGTTCTGGAGGTTCTCTTGGTCTCACTCTGATGTTCTGGAGGTTCTCTTGGTCTCACTCTGATGTTCTGGAGGTTCTCGTGGTCTCTCACTCTGATGTTCTGGAGGTTCTCGTGGTCTCTCACTCTGATGTTCTGGAGGTTCTCGTGGTCTCACTCTGATCTCGTGGTTTCACTCTGATGTTCTGGAGGTTCTCGTGGTCTCACTCTGATGTTCTGGAGGTTCTCTTGGTCTCACTCTGATGTTCTGGAGGTTCTTGTGGTCTCTCACTCTGATGTTCTGGAGGTTCTCGTGGTCTCCACTCTGATGTTCTGGAGGTTCTCGTGGGCTCACTCTGATGTTCTGGAGGTTCTTGTGGGCTCACTCTGATGTTCTGGACTCAGATAAACCCTGCTAGCCTGCTTTACCCCATCCAAGAGCTTACCAGTGTAAACTCCACAGATTAGCCAGCTTGCCCCCCAGTCCCCCACGCTCCAGCTTGCTTCTTTACAAATCTTTCCCATTAAGTAATGAGCTGTGATGGAATCAGTCTGGGCCTTAATCTTGCGTATCTATTATGAATTAAATATCTGGAGGTTTCACGTGAAGTAGCTCAAATCAGCCTGTCTTTGTGGTTATGTATATACAAACCTGCTAGTAACGACTCCAGAGTCAGCAGCGCTACACAGAAAAAAGAAGGAATATATGAATGAAAAGTTCTTTAATATGTCAAAATCTGAATGTCCTTCTATGTACCAGCTATTATAAAATAAAAATATATGATAGCACCTCAGATTTGCACAGCTCATCTAAATCTTTGGATCAACATGGCAGCAATTGGTGGAGTTACTCAAAGCCCAAAGCCGCTCAGCAAAGATCAGATTGATGGGGGTCAGATTAAATATGTTGTATCTCACAGGGAGGCAGAGGGTTAGCATGAAAAAGGGATGCAGCTAGTAATTAGTAATTATATTGATTAATTAATCAAATAAAAAGTTGGCACATACTTTATGTGTATTCATTGTTTGTTTGGGCAGCTGCTAAAATACAATAAAAACCCTTGAGTCCATAATAAATTTTCTTCTGGAGACAATAAAGTATGATCTATTCTATTCTAAGCAAATTAAAAGATACAAATGAAGAAATAATTTCATTTTTAAATAAAAACCTAAACATCTTATTGCCTAAAATACAATAACATCGAATCCTATTCATAACTGGATACCAAAAGGTGCTTAATAGGAGTTTTGTTCACTGAATTTGAACCAGGTAAAGGTAAAACTATGATACTTGAGCAGCACTGAGCAGAACATGTTTACAGACATGAAGGTTTTTTTTTTATCTTAAATGCAAAATGTACCTATCTTTGTACAGTTTTGGCTTAATTACTTCTCCGAATATGTTGTTCTTCCAGCATATGGCCATTTTTTGAGTCTGTATTCTCCAGCTAGCGATTAATCAATTACTAAATTAGTTGATTATTTCAATAATTGCATAATCATAATTAATCCGATTAATGTGAAGCAGTGTTATCTCTTTAAATGCTGGCCACGTGGGAAAGTTGTTTGAGTCCAAAAAGGTTTTCATTTAAAACAAAGACGAGCTTTGTGTGGAAACTCTGAAATGTCCATTTTTAATGTTTTGTCTTTCTGTGGTGTTAAAGTGCCGCATTCAGGCTTGCACAGCTACTATAGCATTTGGCTCCTTTCGGTCTGGATAACGACAATTCTACTAACTATACTGCGTTTATGAGGAACGTTTTAAAAATAACACATGTATTGTTTTGTAAGCACTCAGTTTTCATGTTTACAGTGTCTCAAACGTCATGACTTGTCTACCAAGTCAACTCAAAAGCAACACCCACAGTTATACAATGGGGAAAAAAGTATTTAGTCAGTCACCAATTGTGCAAGTCCTCCCACTTAAAAAGCTGAGAGAGGCCTGTAATTGACACCATAGGTAGACATCAACTATGAGAGACAAAATGAGGAAAAAAATTTCAGAAAATCACATTATCTGATTTTTAAAGAATTTATTTGAAAATAAGGGTGGAAAATAAGTATTTGATCACCAACAAACAAGCAAGATTTCTGGCTGTCACAGACCTGTAACTTCTTCCTTAAGAGGCTCCTCTGTCCTCCACTCATTACCTGTATCAATGGCACCTGTTTGAACTGGTTAACAGTATAAAAGACACCTGCCCACAACCTCAAACAGTCACACTCCAAGTTCCACTATGGTGAAGAACAAAGAGTGTCAAAGGACACCAGAAACAAAATTGTAGAGCTGCACCAGGCTGGGAAGACTGAATCCACAATAGGCAAGCAGCTTGGTGTGATGAAATCAGAGCGATAATCAGAAAATGGAAGACCTACATGACCACTGCTAATCTCCCTTGATCAGGGGCTCCACGCAAGATCTCAGCTCATGGGGTCAGAATGATCACAAGAATGGTGAGCAAAAATCCCAGAACCACACGGGGGGACCTAGT